>JBBMKB010001565.1:0-17839 GCA_037833945.1 Alaria marginata | reverse complement strand
CATTGAGTATCTCCGACGGATACACTATGCGAGCAGCCGCTTGAGAACTAGGAAGCGGAGGGCGCACGCGCTCTCACTTCCTTGTCCCAGCTCGATCCCCTACCTGCCCTACCGACGAAGACTACTAGCAGAAACAGAGCTTACCATGTCTAAGGCGTACGGGCAGCACGCAGCGTGAAACGAGAGCAATCCAGGTGGCAGTCTTTATCACGAACTCGGGGCAGTTTGGGTGTGGCTATCTATAGAGATTTGGTTAGAAAACCCTCGAGTACCACCGGGCGGGTGGTGTGATGGTCGTACTCGAAAACGCAATATCATGTTCTTATGTTTGAACCTTTCTTGTGGAGCACGCCTCGCAGGCCAGGGGCTGCTTCTCTACCATGAATCACTTGAACACAGCTCAACTGTGTAACATGGTGTCTTGTCCGAGAATCGAACTCGGGTTTCCAAGTATTTGTCCCCGCCAAAACAAGACGAGACAACCAAACAAACTGCAACTTATAGCAAGGTCATTGGCAAATCGGCCACTCAGCCTAACGACGGGAAATCATCCCCGCCCCAAACGAGGATCGCTCCAGCACCGGCTTTCACGCCTTCAAGCTACACGGCACGTGTCCGACTCGAAGATACCGAGCACTACGCTACACGCAACTATCTTCACGTTTTGTTGGGTAGAAGTATGTGGCTAAACCGCTGTTACGCTACTGCGCATACAGCACGGTCTAAAATGCGATCTAGCTATCACGCAAGCAGCAACACAAACGACCACTATCACGGAGAAATATCGCCAAGCTCATACATGCGTCACGGGTCTTTGATCACAGCCAAGAGGCGTCTCGATGTACATACAGCAGCAATGACCAGCTCATGCTGCAGACAGCCATGTTAACTAGTGCAACATCGCTTTTCATGCATGAGATCGATAGCGACACGTTCTCTTGCAACCAGGCATTCTTGGTGCAACCTGCATCTCACGAACCAACACGACAACAGCACGTTTACGGTTCTACGGGGGACACAACACGGCACTAGCCGTTACCTTCGTTTTGGTCTACAACAAGGCCAGTTTATGTTTAATTGCAGTGCTTCAGCCAGCACCAGCATCGGCAAAACGTAGCCAACGGTCTTGCGGGGGAATACACCTCATCGGATAGGCTTCATTTTCGTCGCAACACTTGAAACTTCAACGCCCACAACTAATCTTAGACCAGTAGTACAAGTACCTGCGACAGCCGGAACGCCGACTTTTACCACAACAGCAGCTACTACTCCAGCGACCACAACCACACTATCTCTACCGTCAAACAGGGGCTTACCTGTACGCGATGGAACGCAGCTTTCATCCTACCGGGCAACTTCTCCGAAATCGGGCTTCATGATTCAATGTTTACAGAAATAGACAAAGATGCATCGCCAACCGTCAGCTCACACAACTCCAGCTCAGCAACGACCCCAGCAGAGGCTTCACCATGCATATGACCAAGGGGATCCCCAGCAGATTTCGGACTGGCTACATGGTCCGTGAGGTTTTCATCATTACGAGTAGCTAGATTTCATGCCACCTCCGGCCTAAGGTTCATTTTATCGACGAATGAGATTTTCCAAATTTTGTTGTGGCCTTCCTTCTTCGGGGACAATTTTGTTTAAGTGCACCGCATATTTCAATCAGCTGACAGCCGACAAGCTGCTCTCTACGACCAGCACCAAGGCGTGACGACTACGAGAGAACAGGTCTTAATTTCCTTGTCGGCTCTACGCAGTCATCATCATCACCATCAACATCATCATCATCTTCGAACGTCATCACTACGTACGTGCAGCAGCACCAACAACATCTATTTTCTTGTTCTTCTACGCGACGACAGCAGATAAGCAAAGACCAACAGCACCACCAGCAACAACAACAGCTCCGGCAGCAACAACAAGAAGCAACAACAACAATCACCAACAACGCAACAGGGAGAAGATCAGCTTTGAACAACATGAGCTAGGATACTGCACTTTTCATGCTTGGTTTTCGTCATAGCGGGGGGTTTTCTTAACGTCTTATTTGCTGGCTTAGCTACATCCGTACGAGCACTCCTGTACTACTGTACTATTGCTGCAGTTTGAATGATCCTCTATTATACAACAGGAACATATGAATGACGTCGTATCCGACTCTTACATAAGTACCTGGTATGTTGTCCAGATTAATTTGGCATCATTTTCGAGTACGCGTATCATATTCCAGTAGTATGTACCTGCTCTCAAACCTGCATGTATGTGCTACCCTCACATTGCAGGTTTGTTTTTTGACCTGGAAGTATCGTTCTTTTGAGTATGTGAAGCATATATACATGCTCACAAAACTGAATGTTGTCTAGTACATGAACATTACAGTAAAGCGCTGGACATATACGTCCACATTTTTTATTCGACTTTCTTTGACTTCTTCTTTGTTCTAGGATTCAATTGAGAGGACGCAGTATACGCACAGCAGATACGTTTTCCGATTTATTTTGTAGAATATCGCTCGGAGATAATCAAGACAGCATGACGAGTTTAGCATTTGTGATACGACTACACCCGCGATGTATTGCCGTACTATCTGTATTCGTAGATTATATTTCGAGTACGTACGTACATACACAAGCCAAATAGTGCGTATTTTCGCTATGCCGGACGAGCGTCTACAGTTTTCTTCCTTCTTCGGTTTCATCTAGCTCTAGATATCGATTCAGGGGGCGTGTTGAACGCCCAGCAGACTGATTTGCGCTTCTTTTCCAGAGTCTTTTTCCCGGGTAACTACACAACGCGTATTTTGTGACAAGTGTACCTCCATATTGCCAGCTGTTCCTACACAGGTCTAAATATGTCGTTCCATTCCTATTTTGATTCTCTGGATGACTCGATTCCATCCATATTTCAGCTGTTCATGCACAGGTCTGAATATGTCGTACCATTTGTGTTTATTATTTTGAGTATAAGATTCCTCTAGCTGACTTCTCATCAACGGGGGCGTAATAGAATATGGACTCTGCAGTCCAATAGTATTGAGTTGATTCGTAGTCGCTACCAATGAGTACACTAAGCATCTTATTCTAGATGCGGGGAACTACAATACGTGGAGAAACTAGGTGTACTCCTTCTCACTGCCGTATTGTATTCAAGTTGTAACTAGCTTACTACCATAAGTACCAAATAACGATGCCGAGAACATTGAAAGGAACGTTACTATAGGACGAACTATCGGCCAGCACGACAATCCGTAGAGAGTACGTCTGCCCGTTGCATGGGCGTTGTCCCGAGATGATCAGATGACGCTCTCGCCCACCTCGATCACTCTTTACTTTTCCTTACTCTTTTTCTCCTTTCCACTTATTTCTTCTTCTCTTTCTCTTCTTCTTTGGTTTCTACCTTCTGGCCTTAATCGCCTTTAATTGGAACTATCTTCTCTTTTCAACTCATCACAAGTGATCTTCACAGACACTTCGGTGCCACTGTGCAGCTCTTATCACAGAGTCAGAGCCTCGACACGATTCATTATTTTGACATAAGAATTATTCTAAACAAAGGAAGACGCGAGGGTACAGACCAGCGATGGAAACCTGATCCGAGGCACGATAGGAACTGGCGCATACGCACTACACAGCGTATGTACGGACTACCACTCGTATATTGGACAACGTCCACACACAGGGACAAGCAACCCTCGGCCACGAGATGTCGACAGACTGCATCCAACCTAAACGCACAGTTGTTATATACAACGGGTATCATTACGATAACAGTATTTGTTTCCAAAATATATTTAGTATATCTTAGATGACAAGAACGTGAATATGATGCATTAGATACCGGATGAGTTACCAGGAATGCGCGCAATATATATATACAACAATATGCATGGCTATGTTTACGGTTTACCTCCATGTCCCGACATGAACTCCCACAAAGGAAACAGGCGTACCAGAAAGACACATATCGACCGGTCGATGACAAGGACACGATAGGCAATACCGTACATTAGAGACATAGTTTTCCGCACACGACATGACGACCGGAGTGCCAGCGAGCATATACATGTAGAACGGGTACTATCCAGGTATTTATTAAGTCCCACGGGTGCCAAGAGATGATCGACCGAACTAGCCTGGACCTGATATAGGTATGTATATATGTGGTCGAAAAACAAATGCTATGTATACGTACCGTCGAAAACGCGAGCGATGTCGATAAACTGCGGGGACAAGTGTTCCAGCGGTCATGAATATGCACATATCGTGGAACAGGTACACACTATACGTTGGTCCTAGCGCCCCAAACGTCTATGATCGAGTGAACTGCACGATTCATTTCTTGGACATAAATGTTTTACGGTCGCATAAGGATGACATGGCGCTTCATGGGATCGTATAAACAACCGATACGGATACTCTAACTGAGAAACGAAGCTGTATATCAATGTACCAAGTGTGGATGTCATACGACTGACTCACGGTCATATTACCCAAGTCATACCTGCTGTAAGCAGGTGGGTTTGGGTATAGATTGACGGTTAATAGTTCAATATATTTCAGGGGACCACGATGTCGATGACAATCACCGTACAAGCGAATCAATTATGCTCGCATGTTAACTACAACCGAGACTACCACGAGACGAAGCTCGCACCGGGTCAAGCAATGGCAACAGTGAACCCAAAAAACATTATTTCACAAGTGACATGTTGGCTAGGTAAATAATAAATCAATGCAGTGTGAACGGATCTATCGAGGACGTTGTCAAGGTAAGCCCGCCAACATATATTCTAGTTTCAACTCGGTCGTTAAAAATATATAAGGGGTTCGGCACGGCCGATATTTGAAGACGGGCCAATCTAAACAATTAACATCCAAGCATGGACGTGGGAAGGCGGACTTACTCGAAAAAATAAATCTACGTGCCAAGTCCGACGGACGATACCACGTAGTGAGGCTGTCGGGCGATAACATGGCTAATAGAATACACCAAACGAATTATGTTACCACACGTGTCGGTGTGAAAAATACTTTAAACCACGAAGGCATTACTGTAGTCACATCACCAATGACAAAAGCGGACCGCGGAGTTTTTCAGAACATTTTCACGGAAAATCCGACGAATTTGTTTATGATGTGTAGATAGTATGAAGTCGCGCTGTATAAAAGAAAATTGTGTTCAAACCAGAGTATGTTCACCGAGGTGTCAATTTACATGTCAGGTACAACTTCACAGCCAAGGACGAGCTTGCGAGGGCGAACGTGTCCAGATACCAGCATGCATAAGGTTCGAAACCTCGTAGTACGTTTGTAGAGGAATCAATATGAGCAATAATTCACAACTAACGCGAGACGTGTAAGGGCGAAACGATCCTTACGGTTATCGCAGAAAGTCCGATGAAGTACTACCATGGTGCTTGGCTAGTGACAACTCGGGCGGCAACAAAGCCAGTTGGTTCAAAACGCCGTAAGTTCACGGATGTGTCAATCGGAATACGATTTCACAATCAAGGACAGGTGAATCGATTGTTTTCGTCAACGCGTATTTTTGCGAGTTCAGCACGAGACACGAACCCGAGGATGATTGGTCTCGAGCGGTCAGATAGCAAAGGCACACGATGGAGTACTGTCTGTACACCATACCCAAACAGTACCAGAAGCGCAGTCAAAACTAACAAGTATGGAGTAATAGAATATGGTAATTTCCTTAAGTTCCTCGTACCCGTTTGGGAACGTTTGTGCTGCTTCTGGCACACGCGTTCACGGAAGAACCGCGTAATACACGTGGCAGTTGGTTCAAGATTTCGGATCCAGTGGGGGGTGTTTCGGTTTGACTCCAATAGGCGGAGGTAAAGACGGAGGCATACTGTGGAGCGCAGGCGGTGGACTGCCGTACAGCAAGCCGCAAGCACGCGAAGGGCGTTCAGAAGTCGCTAACTACAGTGATCAACCCAATGGGGTGACCAGATAACCCAGTGCAGCAGCATGGTGAACATGGCAAAATTAGTGCAGGAGAGTCGTCCCACGGTTGGGGTGCAGCAGTAAGTCCCCGAGCTCCTGACACGAGGAGCTCAATATCTCACCCAAAAAATCACTTCCAATATTTTAGTTCGCGCAACCCTATCAACATGTCTATCCGCTACCCCTAAACACAATGCACTCGTCGAATGAGCACACCAACAGGTAGTTCCTCACTTCAGGAGCTCAACCGGCCAGGAACGCTTCACCCCAAACGGTCAACCCCTACCGGGAGATGACTCAATACGACAATAACAAAATGAAGGTGTTGGAGTGTCTATGCCGAGTGTCGAGAGGTTTCATCCCAAGACGGTGTCGGCGAGCAGAGCGCTGATTTTGCAGAATCAATGGCGCACGTAATGGAACCGTACACCGCGTGCGAAGTAAAGACGTTATTGCAGTATCGCGTTCCCAAGATAATGTCGTGTCTTCTGGGCATGAGACCGAACGTTTGTGCGTCCAAGGAAGAGGAACTGCTGGCATTATATACTTTCTGAAGTAGCCCTTGCGAAAAGGTCTGGCCAGGTAGATCGCACAATCATCAAAATTCGGCGTTGTGAAGTACGTGCCACGCGGTGACCGAGTGGAATCGTTGGCGATCTCGAACGTCGTCGAAACAATAGGGCTCCTTTGTAACACTAGAAGTCGGAAACGAGGCTGAACCGGTAGAACCTGGTACGCAGGGTACACTCTGCGAAACGCTCAGAAATGCGTGCGGACGGTGGATATTCATGCGCGTACATTCACCAACTACAATAAAAAGTCCACCCGATAGAGTCATAGTTCCATCCGGAACACCAACACGCTGCGAAGCCAATACGAGACCTTCAACACGCACAGCGTTGGTCCGCCGTGTTCACGAAACCAGATGGAAAACTGTCGGCGGACGAGTGTATAACTATGTGCAAAGTCCTGCACCCTGCACAGGCGGACATGGTAAATGAGCTGACCAGATCTTGAAACACACGGCCCAAGTAGGTTCCGGCTGGTGCGAATTCACGGGAGAGTTGACTATAAATGCAACATCCTCTTGTCCCTCGGGTTAACACCGATAACGTATGGATTGGGTTGGGGACATAAAAGCGCTATAGGAAGGCAGAGCAGTATACACAGTACATCGTGCACGTTTCCGTTCACGACAAAAAAAAAACGCGCGGTCCTACGGTGTTCCAACCATACCACACCAAATATCTGCAGGTGACTAGAAATACTGAACGCCGTGGTGTGCGCACCAACATTTGTTTGTTCAACTTGGTTCTATTTTGGTTTCGCGCCGAACCAGACGAGAGATGCACCTCAAAGTAGTTGAGCGGATGCTTGGACGATCTCACAGAAGCATGATGTTTGTACTAAAGGGGCTTCGGCACTCGCGACGGGGGAAGAAATTAAGAGCGAGTGATTCGAAGAAAACGAGTACCTGGTATTGAGTCGCGCGCGTGCGAGGTACACACGGTTGACAACATACGTGGCGCGAGTCGGGTGTGGCGTATACTCGAAGACATAGAAATGGGGCCCAGAGACAACTAGGGCAAGATACGATCGGGGCCATACTAAAACAGTAGCAGATGCCCTCGCATTTGAGGGACTTGGTATTTTCGTTGACCTGTTTTAGAAGTCGGTTGCCCGATACCGTTGAGAAGGAGGGCTAAATGAGGGAGACATATTAATAATACCCGGGGTACTAGCGCTTTTACGTGGAGAAATAGCAGATATATTGCATGGAGAAACATCAGAACCACTGGATGGAGTAACACCAGGGGTATTGCATGGAACCATAGCTGTATGGGTGCGGACATGTGAATACCACCAGGCAACTCCCTAACGCTAACCCTAAACGAATTGCCCGTGCGATGATCACAAACTGAGCGTGGTGGTTGTTTACCGTGGACAACACTCTCCTGCTGGTGCAGAAAAATTCAGTCAATCTAATACATACCAGGTAATTCCAACGACGCAAGCGAAGGTTGGCAGTGTGATCGCGGAACGACGTTTAGGTGGTTCAGTCAATCCAATACATACTTCCATACGACGCAAGCGAAGGTTCGCAGTGTGATCGCGGAACGACGTTGACGGGGTTTTACATGTTACGGCAGTGAGGATTGTGTAATTAGCAACGCACAAACTCAAGCCTGTTTCTTAAGAACAAACTCGACGACAGAAACGTTTAGCGTAAAGTTCCACAAAATATCTGTATACCGCCATGGCGTCCCTTGTTGCGCGATTCCACCACAGTAGACCTAAATTTCTGGCCTCGTGGATCTTGGATAGTAGTTTTTGACTCCCTCTCATTGGCCAAGGACGATGTCAAGGTCCGCATATCGGAGTATAAAACAAATTCCGAAAAGCGGCGCAGGCGCGTTTCTGGCCCGTTCTTGGCCCATTTTTGTCCGGGTTGGGGTTAGGGTTAGGGTTTGGGTTGGGTCTACACCTGCACCTCGATCCCACTATGACGTGCTTCCTAGCTCCCAAACACGAACAGCCTACCGCCCGGAATATTAACGCCACCAATTAGCTAGGTGAGCTCTTCCGAAAGGAACAAATTCAGTCCATTATGGCGTGAGCTACCGGGCCACTCGCTCGAAACCTTAAATGTCAGTGTAAAGGAGCGTAATCTCCCCCATCGAAGCCTTGTTTACCCAGAAATATCGATGTACACATCTTCGTGACAACTGGTTCCGAATTCACCGTTCTTCGTATATATCTGGTCTGTGGTTAAACTATTGTTATTGGCATAGAATTTCTCGCCCGTGCGGGTATTCGCAAGCGCGGATTGCTTGTATGATGAGGGCGTGTTGACGTTTAGTGCAATCACCTGAATGCACGCGTAAGCGATCACTATTTCGCGGAGGCTACACTTACCTGCTGTGCAAGCACGTTTAGGTAAAGGAAACAACCACAATAGTTTTGACGAACAGCGGGGGTTCTCGGCAGAAAAACAAACCCCAGGAAAGCGACACACCACAGAACCCGCTTTACGTTTAACTTGATTGTGGAAAGAGGGAGTTGAAGAACACCAATTACTCGGGCGTATCCTACAGCGATTGGAGTAAACTTACAACTTGCCCGGTAGTTAGCGATCGAATACGCACGGGAGAGTAGACTGGAGGCGTACATATCGGCGTGTAGAATGTGATCAAGCGAGGTCGGTAACGGCTAAACCGGTGACGAGAGGAGGTGTTTCCACGCGGCGTATGGCGGACATCGCGGGACTCCTCTTATATTTACTATGCTTAAACCCACCGTCTCTCCGTTGGAAACTTACAACCAGCACAGTATACGTGCTCGTGATAAACGTATCTACCGTCTCAAACAAAGCATACAGCACAACGTTTGTACACAGGTTGCAGAGTCAAATGTAACGTTAGTAACATACAGCTGACGCTTTTGCCAATTCGGACTGTGAGAGCATTGAGCCGACGGTGCCGAGACGGAGAATATTGCTTGTGGGATTTGAGGCAACCATGGTAGAAGAACGTCTGCCGCGGCGGGCGATGTTTAGAGAGCATGTTGGGGGTAAGGGCAACGTCGTGGGGCAAGATTAGTGCTGAATGGTGCGACTCGAGGAAGATACGACGCATTTTGACATGGTGTTCGAAGGGTGTCGAAAGGTTGAAGAGAAGGCCGGCTAAGGGATTGTGACGGGTTGAACAGGGAGGTTAGGTTTTCCTCTTGCGCAAATGGCGCGATTCCGATAATTACAATGTAACGAAAATGCTACATAACAAGGACGCTACCGTGCCACATCCCTCTGACACCAGTACGCTTCGAGTCAGAATGGGGAACCCTACCCAGGAGACTGCAGTCCGGGTCTGGCCATCGTCATCATGATGCACGTGTTAGTTCCCATGGCTGGGCGTGTCTAGCGTCAGGCCGCCTGGACGCCTTACCCTAGCTGTGCACAATGCCGTTTCTTATCCATATATACTGTAACATGTGCTTCTGAGGTGTTTAGTTTTTTTTTTCCTTTTACTCTCTTGCTTGGTCTTATTATCTTAGCATTATTTATTCTTCAATTCGCTCTCGTCTTTCGTACGCGGGTGTATTGATAGCGCTAGCTGGCCGGTTGATTAGTTGGGGTTGTATAACCACACCTTATCTACTGGCCAGCTCGTGTGATCACTTCCTACGCGTTGTACTATTTGCTTATGGTGGACGCGTGATTTGGTCTTCGTCATCGTTGTGTGGTCTGCCTTTACACCGCCACACACCCCCCAGCTGGCAACTCTACGCAACTTATTACGTACATATTTTGTTCTTATCTTCATTTTGTTTCTCTATCGTTGTTCGATAACTCTTGCTTTGATGTCTTCACCCTGAATCGATACACTACCAGGTACTTTATATTCATATAAAAAATGTACCAGCATGGGCCCCGTTCAAAAGTACGCCGATTTCCGATTGCGCGATTGTTCCTGGACAAATCTACGACTTGGTTTAGCCATGATGTATACGTGTACTACTTTCACTTTGTTTTCGTTGCTTTCTTAGAGTATTTGTTCACGCTCGAGTGTCAAGAGCCTGTTCTCTGACAACGGCCTAAATTATTGCTCCAACAAGAACAACCACAACACCAAACACAACAACAGCAACAACAACAACAACAACAACAACAAATAGCAAGAGCTATGGCTGGAGTCATCGTTCTTCGTACGGTTCAGTTCAGCCGTGCCCTGAATGTAGCTGTTGGTATGCCGAACAGCCATAAACACTATGTACTGTACATATCTGGCAGGACCTATACGGTGCATAACTGCTGAAAGCATGCTGTTGACTCGGGAAATCCACCCAAACAGGGTCGGTCGCAGTGGAACCGACCAGTTTATCAACGGCAGACCAACAAAGCTGCACAAAGGATTAGTGTGCGTACTACTAATAGGGGAGTGTTTCGATATAGACACCTTAGCAACACATTGTTCAGAAACACGAGTCGGTTTCGAATCTATACCGTGCGTCCCCGGTGTCCTGGGAGACGAAACAAACAAGTACACCTTAACTTCGGTATCGCGACTTCGAGTCCCCTGGAGCCAATGCTCGTACTGCAAAGGACGTTCTCGTGTGCAAACTCTGACTCGCTGAAGGCCTGTTCGGGTGACGGGCGTCGATTCTAATATTGAGGTGGAACATGTTGGTCACACAATATCCGACAACCGGGGCTACTGCACCGAGTCACTATGCAGTGTCGATAGGTTTTTGAATGATCTCTTGTTCAATACTCAACCGGAGAGACGGCTCATCCGTTACTGCGCTAGTTATGCAAAACATTCAGAGTCTACGTTCGGTTGATATCTCCTCAGATGATAAATCCGTAAGCATCGTGTGCACCCATATCTAAGGAATGATCCAGTGTCAATGCGAAATCCGCTTGACTATAAGCACAAAGCTCCGCAGAAGCGACACACCGGTGACCACGGCTTGTCCGGACGTTGAGTCGAAGAGTAAGCTGACAGAAACACAATCGCCAACGGCGCTTAGAACTGATGTTAAAATAACGATCGGCAGCATGAATGCAGAGAAGACGACGACAGCAAGATAACCACACACTTTGAATACCTGCTATATGGGTCGTCCTTCACAAACACAAAGAGACAAGCATCAAACCTGAAACTCGTACAACGTATATTCGAAAAATCCACTTAACAGTACAATAACTAATCCCTGGGCAAGGGAGGACCAAATTAGTGTGATCGTTCCCATCTACGGCGCCATAAACCAATATCGGATGTGAGCGGTTACCATCAAAGTAGTTATCTAAACTCGATGCAGGCCGCGCTCTTAGTCTATTATATATAGTACCCTACCTTTTATCTGAGCCTCTTAACTTAGGGAGCTATATATCTACTCTGAGCTACTGTGCGAGAAAACGTGAAGGAGCCAACCTGATGCACATTTCCATGGCTTAGGCATGTGTCCATAACATTACTGAGAAAAGAATATGGTATTCCAACGATATCGTGTGCGTCGATGTCGGAGAACAGTATCGGGTGGCACGTCAAACGGTGGAGAATATGCGATATCAAGGACGTCGCGTGCTCCATCCTAATCCCTAGTAGTCTGGTGTCAGTCGGGGTAATACAGCTCGCTTGCTTCGACGACGGTAGGAATTCATGTGTTATTGGGTAGGGTCCTCGAAAACAACCATAACCCCCCTCAGTCCGAGAGCAAACTGCCGCACAGTGGTATCGTAGCCCCGCGTCACCTCCTAATAGCGAGTGGTGTATTCTACAACCCTGATGTCTAACTCGTAGGGCTTATTGTCACAGGACCACCGTGGAACTATAGACTGCCCTCTCCATGTGTGAATGTGGTTTGATATTTGATATGTGTGTACCTATTTCATGATGCAATGAAACAACGCGGACGGCTGCGAATAAAACTCAATTTTCATGGTCGACTGCTACACAAGTAAGAGCTAGCAATCTTCACAGTTGTTCAACACGGGAGCTGCTTGTTTATTTCATATTCAACACGGAGTGTGGATAAACCGTGACTGCCTTATCGTCAAGGGGGCAGAAATCAGTGTGTCAAAACCCTGTCCCTTGCACGACTGTAGCGTTGGCTGGGGAGGAAACAAACGTGCGACGGAGACTTCATCGCAAGATACGTTCGCAGCAGCGGCTCGTTTTGTTTATGCCGAGTGGCATAGAACACGATTTTTACCGAGAACATCGTGGTTGAGCCTATCATAGCGATGGTGCGGGGTCGTACAGGTAGAACTGTTCACTCAGTGGAGCCTCAATTAGAAGTGGCTGTATAACCCACCGGTATTCTCGGTGTCTCTTATGCTACGACAAGCAGAACGTTCACAATCGTGCGTGCTGTTTGCAGCAACGTACTATGCGACCGTTCTAAGCCGATAATATTGAAGACATTCCACTTTGCCTCAAATCTGTCCTAAACGGCGACATACGCCCTACGGGTTAACAAACCCATCAGGACCAATGCATGAGCCGAGTACCGAACAACCACCTCGCGAGGTGGCATTCTGAGCTCATATATTGCCGAGACACCACAGTACAGAATCACGACAAACTTTAAGGTAGAACACAGCAACCGCCAATTCACTCGCCTACAGAGGTTGCTAAGAACCCTACACTTTGAAAGTACGATGTTTGTAAGAGGTGAATGAAACCATGTTTGTTGAACTGAGGGTACTGCGTATGCGCTGATCGATGGTACTGATCACAAGCGTCACCGGTCGGCGTATTGGGCTTCCTTTCAAAGTTGTTAGACACACGCTACGATAGAGGTAGTACCAAACATCCTCGAGGATACTGAATTGAGGAGCTTATACCTCACCCAACAACTGTCTCTGAATAAATTCAAAATAAATTATGCTGAATAATCCACTGGGCGGATTACATTAAGAAATATCATCCAAAAACACAAATAGTATTCGAACTGTGTTCGGCTGGTCCTGAATCGAGGGGCCCGGTGAGCCATATGTTTGGGTTTTATTCGAACTGTGTTCGGCAGGTCCTCAATCGAGGCGCCCGGACCAAACAACGGTTTCCCAGCACCTATTCGCTTGACACCAGGGGGGGACACGGTTGAAGATAACCCACCAACCCCAGGTAAAGGTCAATATACTCGGCTTCGTGGGCTTGACGTCCAGCACGAATGATCACGATCTACGTCTGACGTTTAACGGAACAGCAACAAGTTATCAGGTTTCGGGACGATATAAGTGTCCGGTTGGTCCCCACCTCCAGATTTAGCCGAGTTGTATGCAATGCGCCACCGTCGATGCTGACCTCCGTTTATAGGATTCGAATGGCACCGGCAGGCACGATAAAAGACAGTTCGTGGGTGGTAGAAGCAATCAACTGAACGGGGTTCACAACGGAGGGCGTTATGTTGGTGTTATGCAATGAAAATATATCCAAGTGAACAAGTAGTGTTGTTGTGGACGACCCACGTTCTTACCATGTTCTTGTGTGATGCATGGATGCTATTTCAGGGGAAATACACTTATGATGTCGACACCGGTAGTATCGAAGTCAACAAGCCAAATTTGGGCGGTGAGGGCATGACAAATCCTCAACTAGATATGATCTTGTTTGTTTCAAAAGCAGTGGAGTCTGGGGCGAAGGATCTAGCGTACGATGATGACGTGTGAGTGCCGTGATCCGAGTGGTGGCGACGAGCCAACTTTGTCACTTGGTTTGGCGAGCCCAGACGAATAGAGCTCGAAATTGCATGCCGGATGCAAAGCGGTCATACACATTGGCCTACGTATATGTCTGGAGTATTTGCAAACTCTGGTGCTATAGCTTTACCTACTAGGCGATGTTTTCAGAGTGGCTGCGCATTAAAGGTCATTTGCCAGAGTGGAGCGTGACGGTGGTACAGTAAGTTTCAAGGTGAAGGAGGTGAGCTTGGGTAGAATGATGGCTGGGGTACTGCTGCGCAAACGAAAGGTTAACAAAATGCGCAATTGCAGGTTGTTTGGCGTTTGATCAATGACTGTGAATACAGTAGTACATATTAACGAGGTTACTGAAAACTTGTATATAAATAATATAACCCAGATTACACTTGTTTTGGACCCTATCCGGGTATGCCGGGTTATATAGCAAGTTTTGTTTAAACAAAAATGTCAACAAACACACATTAACAACAATCGGGGCTAGCGACGGGGCGTGGCCTCCCAGGTACGATGCCCTTGGCGGCTGAGACGATTTTCCTGAGCCGATTAGGACACCATGACAATGTGGCGATGGGCCATTTCTGAATTTGAAGTTAGTGTAGTGAGTGTCTGGCGGGAACAAAGGTACCGGAGATATATCAAATGGCGGGTTGGAGGACGGAATGAGCGGAGTGGTAATTGACGCCGCGACCACAGATAGCCTCTGGGCAACGGCAGTTCTTCTATACAACGCTGACAAATATCGACATTGTGTAATCGATATGGCTTTGCCGTGGGTGTACATATTACGGTAGTCACGAGTCCGTCGTTGGAATCACATAAGCTCTGCCTTTCACCCTTCATCAACTCGAGAACTGAAATAAACAATGGTACGCTCAGCACATAAGTTTAACTCTGAAATAACCGGAATACGGCCTCAACGGCGTGATGGAGTAAACCCCACGAGTCGAAAACAGTACTATCGTTGTATCGTTTTTGATGGGGCGAATATGGAGTCAGCCCCACTGAAAGTACAATATACGATAACCGGCCCTAGCGAAGAGAAGCACGGCGGTTGCTCCCAAATAAAGCAGGATGGCCACAAAACACGGCTCTGTTTACACTTCGGAAATTTACTGTGTAAAGCGTGAGCCTATTTCTAAAACCACTACTCTCGAGTGAGGTTGATCTCTTTGGTATGTTGGTGTGGGGAGGGTGTTATCGCTACTGCGCCACTGACATTCGGCACGGCTGGGACGGAGGAGGGCTTCTTGGGTCTGATGTTTCAACGAATCAAAGTTACTTCAAGCCGCTAGCCTCTTTTGGTTCGCTAAACATGCGCAGTGCTCTCCGGTTTCACGATACATACCGCCATGGAGTCCGTTGTTACGAGGTCCCAAAACAACCAATGAAGTCCATTTCTGAGTGAGCTACTCGGCCAATCGCTCGAACGCTCCAAAGTCGGTGCGAAAGTGCGGTATCCCCCATACAGAAGCCTTGTTCACCCAGGAACGTAGCTGTACGTATCTTCGTATTTTTCTAGGATGTGGATACCTTCTGGTTGATGATATATGTGTACGCGCCCTTGCTGGTATTCGTAAGCGTGGAAAGCTCTTAACGAGGACGCGTTTACTGTAGGCGCTACTATCTGCACGCACGCGTACGCATTCACGCTTTCGCGGGACCTGTCGTTTCCCGCTGTGCAAATATCTTCATTCAAACGAAACAACTATAACGCTCTTCACCAACACTGGCGGTTCTCGACAGAAGCACGACGCAAGGAAACAATAACACACGAACAACAACGAATGCGGCCAGTAAACAAATGTTGACATGAGCACGTTAATGGACTGTTAGTTAGTGGGACGCATCTTACATTGTTGGAAACGACTTCAAGACTTAATCGGGTGTTTGCGATCGGACGCGCAGGGGAGAGTACACTCTAGACGTATATATCGTCGTGTAGCATGTGGTGAGGCCAGGCTACGTTCAGACATACACTGAGTAAATTTGTTATTACGCAAGGTGCACCAGGACCACATTTGTTGCCATCGCCTGAACCCAAGCTCCGTTCGTGGGAAGTTACAGCCCGTTGATTATACGTGCTCGTGATAAACGTATCTGTAAGACGAAACTAACCATACCGCACAACATTTATACACAAGTTCCGATATCACTGCAATGCTGTCAATATACACCGCACGTCTTGGGGACGTTGCAAACCAGAACGTGGCCAGTCTTTCACCCCTAAACTATCATGAATGTCGGCTTGGCGAACGAATGTATATCCCAGGCGCTGTTAATGGTTGTGTATATACTTATCAACACATGGCCCATAATATGACCTAGTACGGTACAACAGCTTATCAAGAGGACTTGAATCGGTGCCCGAAACGAAAGAAGGTAAGGAAATGGGGCCGAAACATTCAAAACAGCCAGGGCAGAGGCGTGCGATGTACTCGGTGCAAAGGGTGTTCGCCAGAGGGCAAACATGCAAGATCGTGCAGCATGCAGGTCAATCATGATATTGTTTTGTCAAGCACAATATGTCCAACCACAAAGGCCACAATTTGATGGGACGCGATGCGACAGCCTAGTCCCAGAGAACGTTCTAACCTGGACGGAAGACAGACAGGGCGGCTAAAGGTAGTATGGATCCACGGATAATGTTCGCGCAGCAGCCCACACGTAAGAGACAATACACATGTAACTTTCAGTGGGGACGATCAGTCAAAGGAGCCACCGACTACGGTGCAAACTAACACCAAGTTGGAACCGCTATGGAGTAACGGTCGGGGAGGCTCTTGACGAACAGTAGAGGTGAACGGTTGCATGGTCGGTATTGACCGATGACGGTCACACCGCTGAGCAACTATTAGAGAACCACGAGGGTTCCTCGTTATTGTAGATGCTCAGGAAACACCTAGCAGTCGCTTTCCGCCGGGGAATCGATAACAGTATGGTTACGTCAAGTAATCGCTAAACACGTGAAGGGCGCAAAGCTGGGGAGATACCTTGGATATATTGCAATGCGGTATGGAAGGAGTTCTGATCCGGGGATGAGGCCCTATTCCCCTCGGGTTTGAACTGGCTCTACGCGCTTTAGCCAATCAGCGATCGGCCATTAGGATTGGGGCTTCCAGACCGCGCGGGGCGGGGTCGACCCGGGAAATATTTGTTTTCGTCCCCGGGATGTCGGATTTGTTCAGATACGGAGGAGATTATGATCCGGGGATGGAACATTATCGTCCCCGGCTTCGCTCTGGCTTAAACGCTCTCGAGCCAATCAGCGATCGACCAATGGGATTGGGGTTTCCACACCGTGCGGGGCGGTGTCGACCCGGTAAAAATCGGTTTTCGTCCCCGGGGTGTCGGAGTTGTAGAGGTACGGAGGAATTTCTGATCAGGGAATGGGGCCCTACCCTCCCCGGGTTTGCACTGGCTCTACGCGCTCCCGCCAATCAGCGATCGGCCAATGGGATTGGGGTTTCCCCACCGTGCGGGGCGGTGTCGACCCAGGAAAACTCGTTTTTGGTCCCCAGGCTATCGGAGTTGTAGATATATGGAAGGATGTCTGAAACAGGGATGGGGCCCTATCCTCGCTGGGTGCGGCGGTATGCGGTACTGGGGTTTGGGATTTTAACCCCGTGCGGGACGGTATCAACCCAGGGGGATCTCCGTTTCCGTCCCCGGC
>JBBMKB010001454.1:0-16972 GCA_037833945.1 Alaria marginata | reverse complement strand
GGAAGGGGAGTGGAGGGCAGAAGTGGGATTTTCCGATTAAAAAGGTACCCTTTTTTTAAGAAGAAAACAAACATTTTCTTTTTTTATCAGTTGGGTCTTCCCCCCCCCCCCCCCCCCTCCCCCTCCCGCTGTGTGGGCTGGAGTAACTACCACTGCCCACCGTTGTTCTTTGCGGGGAGCGAACAACGAAGCAGTTGTTGTGTATGAGCCTCGTGAAGGATATGCTGCTGTAGTTGTTTCGGTCGGCGTAATAATCAAGTACCAACGGCGGTAGTGTGCAGTTCAAACGACTCCCCCGGGGATTGTCCCCGCGACTCTTTTTGCACCCGGGCGATGGATTACTTACTCCAGGGGTAACTAGTTTAAAGAATATTTCAAATACGTCAGCTGTGAGTTCGATCGATCGAGCTACTATTTTAGACAGAGCCTGCCCGAAAAAAGCTCACGTTAGACAAGGATATACTAGTTTTAGTGTTGTTCCCGTTTTTACTGTGGCCTTTCTGGTGGAAACCCCAATTTTGGTGGGTATTTTCGCGTAGGATCAGAGTGTGTTGATTGGGATAAACTATGCACCTGATATATGCCCAAGGTCAGTTTGGAGGGCCCAGATCCGGGTGAGATCGGGGTGCTAAGTGGGAGCAGGGTCGGTAAAATCGTCGGTCTGTAAAATTCTCGGATAGGCTGGTGTGTTGAAATAGTCCGTGTTGATTGCTATTGATACATCTCTTTTTGCGCATCCGTTGCCCACGTTTTTGCTTTACAGGGAACCGATCATCATTGGTTTGATTCGGATGCAATGGAGCACCAGATCGGATCGTTGGTAGAGAATGCGGTGAGTCCACTCCAGAGTAAAGCTGGGAACGATACGATTGCGGTCTTGGTCCCCGCGTTAGTGCGGTACCCCTGTAGTGCGAGGCCCCCACATTAGTGCGGTGTTAATCGCTCGTCACGCGACCGCGTCTTACAGAGTACCGGTACAGCAGAATCACGGAGTAAATCGGGTCCCACTTTAGTGCGGTTATTGTGGTAGGGAACCGATACCGTTGGTTTGACGCGTATGCGGTGGAGTACCAGATCGGATCGTAGGCAGAGAATGCGGTGAGTAGTCCGTCCGCTGTAAAGCTGCGGGCGAAACGAGTACGATCACTGTTCTTGAGGAGGCGTTCCCTCAAGTCGGGGATAAGGGATTGTTTCTAGTTTTCCTCGTTCTCCGACTGCCAGGATCCGAGTACGATTCGTACTCATTCCCTCGCGTTTTGAACTTTCGGTTCGGCTGCTGTCGACATTTTTTTCGCCGCCACAGTATCAAAGCACTGGATTCAGGGTGGTATCTTTTACGGGGGACCATAGTAAACAGGACCTACGGTACACACAAAAATCTACCATTTACCTATTTTTACTAACAATATTTGGTCCTGTTTACTATGGCCCCCCGTAATAGTGAAAACTTTATAATTTGAACTGCGGAGTCTTAGATGTACCGGTAGATGATGTGGTGAGTCCTTAAAGCTGGGATCGATAGGATTACAGTCGTGGTCCCGCGTTAGTGCAGATCCTTTAGTGCGAGCCCCAGAGATCGGCTTGTTGGTAGATATTGCAATGGGTCTATCAAGCTGGGAGCGATACAAGTACGGTCGTGGTCCTGCGTTAGTGCGGTACCCTCTTGTGCGGGGCCCCGATACAGTGCGGGGCCCCGATACAGTGCGGTGAACATCGGTTGTCACGACCTCGTCCTGCATAGTATCGCACAGTCCCGGGATAGTGCGGGGTCCCACTTTAGTGCGGGTATTATCGTATGGCAAGGCACCGCGCTAATGGTGGACCGCGACTGCTGTACTGCTCTTTCCTTCGGATGGTGAACGTTCAACTCGAATGCTGTGTACAGTTTTAGCGCCCGCAATTTGGAAGCACTCGCTTCGTGGTGAAACGTGAAACAATGAAAAGCGGGTCTGAGATGTACCTGGTATAATTATGAAAAAGACATATCAGTCGTCGACGTAAACTCAACTAACTGAGGGTTTATTTTCGGGTCGCCTCCAACAAAAACGTCATACTTTGCAGAATGCCTGGCTGCGCCGGGTATAGTGTCTTAACGTCTGTTCTACTGCATCCTGCACAATATCGAAACGCCCGTACTGCCGCGTACCACATATGGTGGCTGTTTGCTTTTTGTAAGATAAATATAAACATACCTCAGCTGTGAGATCGAGGATGTCGTCGAAACTCATATTTGCAAGCGGCGTGTTATTCTTTGCAGTGGCATCTTCACAAGTGTTGCTGTCTGGGCGTTTTTCCTTTTTTCCTCTGTTTTTATCACTCCCGCTTGAGTTCGAAGTATCGAGCATCGTGTGACACCCCCTCTCTTTTTTTTTGTCACTCCCAATCGAATTTGAAATATCGAGCATCGTGTGACACCCGTGCGCTACATACGATACAGGTGGATCGTGCAGTGGCAGAACGAGGGCGGTAACTCGTGCAGATGACGCAAATCCGTGAAAAATGTTTGTGTGATCTGTGCAGTGATCTGTGCAGTGATCTGTGTGATCTGTGCAGTGATCTGTGCGATCTGTGCGATCTGTGCAGTGATTTGTGCAGTGATCTGATCTGTCCAACGCGTGCGCCCGTTGACTGTGTATGATACAGGTGGACCGCGCATTGGCAGAGAGAGGGCAGCACCTCGGCCTGGTGGGCATGGGGGATGACGAAAATGGGACAAGGCTAGATGATATGAAGGACCAGATGGAGGTCAGCAAAAAAAGCATTTATTTATATTTCAATCGTGCACAACTGAACGGTGTTTGTACGGGTATAAATGCGTTGATCCGCGCTTTTCGGAGCCTTTGCATGCATGCGACCAGAGACTCTCTTGCACAGCACGCAAGACTACGCTTGGTCTTGGACCCTTTTGGAGCCCGTGTGCATCGAGACATGCGATAGAATCAACCGTCTTGGAAGAGCGTGCTGCAGTATACGGTATGTCAGTAGAGCTTACCACTTATTCGAGAAAATGGTTGAGGCACACTGTGTACGAGGCGAAGGGGGTTAACCCTACATTGATTGATTGCGTTTGATTAGGTTAGGGTTAGGGTATATATACATATGATGCAAAGAGTATATCAACCACTTTCTCGAAAAAGTGGTAAAGTACCCTCGTATATGTGTGAATATGTGGTAAAGTACCCTCGTATATGTGTCAGCATACTGCACACGTGTGGCACGGCTCCTTGCGTTGCGGTTCAGGCGCACCCCCCACCCCGACGGTCTGTCCTGCTTTGTGCGGTACTTTTTTTTTTGTTTGTTTCCCTCTGAAAGTCCAAAGTGGCTAACCTCTTGTGTAATGATACGTCGGTGGCGTCTTGATTGTTTTCCGTGATCGCAGGCACTGCGAGCTGCATGCAGCGAGCGAGATAACCGCATTTCGGATTTGGAGGTCCAGGCACTCCGCAATACCTCAACCCTCAAGATGCTCTCGTCGGCTTTGGAGGTGAGAGACCCTTGCTTGTTTGGCGTGTGTGAAATTGTGTGTGTGTGTCTCACGGGTGACCGACCGATAGTCTACGTGGTGAGAAAGTATCAGCACGAATTACGTACTGCAGACTGTACCTTAAACCCTCAAGATGATCTCTCGCCTGCTTTGGAGGTGAGTGACCCTTGCTTGTTTTTTTCTCATTGTGGTGAATCGTGTGGATCTCTATTCATGGACAGCCGACAATGTAACCCTACCCACGAACAAGATGTGAAGGCGTTTTTATTGCGGGCGATCCGAAAGTAAACCTTGAGTTATTAATATTAATAGTTGACTATGCGTCTGCGGCTGATGTTACACCTTTTTTTACTACAATCTAGACGACGAGTGTGAGTACATATATAACACTCGTACGGGTACAGTATGTGCAGTACCAGGTATGATATGTACTTTATGTCACCCTTTAGGGACCCAGGTATAGCAGGTATAGCGGCCCATAATATATCGGCCGTGGTCTCACCAGCCGTCTGTTAATAAAAGGGGGGGGCGCGGCAGTACCAGGTATGTACTTTATGTCGACCCTTTGGGAACCTAGGTATAGCAGGTATAGCGGCCCAAAATATATCGGCCGTGGTCTCACCAGCCGTCTATTAATAAAGGGGGGGGGGGCGCGGCGCTATGACTCGTATCATGCTGCATGCGTGTCGGAGAACTCGGTGCGTTGTATTTCGGGTGCATCTCATGTACAGTTCTCCAGTAGACTTCACCGCGTTCTCACCACCCCAACCATACCAGATACAGTATAAAAAATATTACGTTTTTTTAGGTGGTCCGCACATTTTTATTAGATCATTCAAATCGCGCGGCGAACTACGACCCTGGGTTGGGGTTAGGGTTAGGGTTAGGTTTTGTCTACGCCCTCGTGTTATTTGTAAAAAAAAACACCCAAAAACACAAAAACCAGCCTATAAACCTCTATAAAGCCTAGTATTTTTTTGACTTTATCTGGTATGTTTGGGGGTTTGAGTCCGGTGAAGCCACCTCCAGTCCTCAGCAGCCCGGGCTGCTTCGTGCGTGTGCGATGATGCTGTATTCGTCACTTTTTGTTTACACTGCTGTTCCCGCTTAATTTCCAATGTGAGCACGTGGTTTTTTGTTTGCTTTGCAGCAGGCTGTTGCTTGCGCTCGCGCTGGGCGTACATATCGTGAGCACGGGGTTTATTTTTGCTTGAAGCAGCACACTGCTGTTGTTGCGCTTTCATCTGGCGCACACAGAGCGGATAAATACGAGGGTTGGGTTTGGTTCGAATTGCCGCGCACTTCGGTTGTGATGATGATGTGCTCATGTTATAGCTCGTATACCTGAAAACTATAACGGGGGACCATAGTAAATAGGACCAAATATTGCTAGTAGACATAGATAACTATATAGGTTTTTGAGTTCATCGTAGGTCCTTTTTACTACGGTCCCCCGTAATAGCGCGTGGTCACAAAAATGACTAAAAAAGCATCCCGATGGAAGAATAAACAAGGGCCAGGTACAAAACATTACGCGCACCGCAGTTATGTAGCTCTGCAGCCTCATGGTCCGGTGAGACTCGACTCGCGTTTGGTTTTTCTTCCATAGCATGCACACCCTTTTCGTTGTGTCGGCGTTTGCCAGGTGGCCTACAAAATGTTGGAAGCACAGCAGGCAACCCTGTCGCAATCGAACTGGAGCGCCAACGCACAAAACGGTGCTCAAGAGGAG
Organism: Alaria marginata; assembly: GCA_037833945.1. Taxonomy (NCBI): domain Eukaryota; class Phaeophyceae; order Laminariales; family Alariaceae; genus Alaria; species Alaria marginata. The sequence goes on along the minus strand of JBBMKB010001454.1, from coordinate 11,756 downwards.
GCTTCTGGAGGACGAGAAAGCAGCTCATTCGGACAAGAAAATGAGGATGTAGGTTCTGACAGTCTCGCAGTTTCTGGCAGCCTCGCTGGTTTTGACAGTCTCGCAGATTTTGACAGTCTCGCGGGTTCTGACAACCTTGCAGGTTCTGACAGTCTCGCAGGTTTTGACAGTGTCGCAAACTCTGACAGTCTCGCAGGTTCTGACAGTCTCGCACGTGTAGACATCAGCTCATGCAGTGTGCAATGATCGCAACACCAGCGACGGTTTTGACAGTCTCGCAAGCGTCGACAAAAACTGATGCAGCGTGCAGTGATCAGGGTTGCGAGTTAGATGACTACTTCGAAGTGTAATTCTTGGACTAGTTATTCATTGGACAGGTAGTACAGGCAGTTGCCGGGGGCACACGATAAAAGGGGAAAATAACGCCACACACTCCCCTCCCCCCCTCAGAATTAACAACAAAACCATTGACTAAGTGAGGTTGCTGTACTGATTTTTGTTTAATGGTTTGTTTTATTTCTTGATTATTGTAATACCCTTCCCCATGTCTAGTCTAGGTCGAGCCTGGCGTGCCCTTGCAAATTGTACGCCACCCCCGGTACAGCGCACCGCCCCTGTCGTGACGCTCTACTAAGAAAACCGTGAACTGAAGTCTTGATTTTCTGCCAAGTTTCGACGATTATTGCGTCCCGCAAGGTCGCGTTAGGTTAGCTAACATTAAGATATTTTTCCGCCTGTTGTTATATATGTTTCCCTAAGGACATACAATCGCTTGTGTCTGTCTGTGTGTGTGTGTGTGTGTGTTTTTTTGACGGAGCAGCATGAATGTTTCCTTATGGACGTAAACTCGCGTGTGTTTTTTTACCAATCAACATGTTGCAATGTTACTGTTTGCTTTATGGACGTAGAATCGCGTGTGTTTTTTTACGGCTCAGCATGTTTCAGTGATTCCTTTGGACGTTAAGTCGCGGGTGTGTTTTTTCCATGCAGCGTAGATATATATGAATATTGCGGACGGCCCTCCTGGCTATGCTTCGTTGTCGGCGTGTTATCGCGTGTGTTTTTTTACCGATCAGCATATATACATGCCGTTGTTCTGAATATTTGCGGACGATCCCTCTCGAATCCCTCGGCCGTTGTTTTTGGGTTTTTTTCAGTTCGACCCTGTGGAGGCAAGACTATCGCAAGTTGGCTCAAGTTCCTAGCGGAGTGCAAGACCCGCGTCAAGAAAAGGGAACGCGAGAGATTATCTTGTCTCCGACCGAAACGGACCATCGCTTTGTCGTCTTCATTTTTGATGTTAGCTCTTTAAATACTCAATACCGTAGGTATAAATATACCGTGTGGCCTCCCGGCAGCAGGCTGCTGCTTTTAGCGGATCCGCCTCCTTTCAAAAGGTGCACACACCTCGGGCAGTACAAACCCCATTTCGTTTTTCTGTGTCTTTCACGGCAGACAGATCCCTGGTCTGTATATGATATGCATGGTCGAGACCATGTTGCCCGGTGAGAGCGGGACGATCTGAATAATCCAGCACATGTGTTGGATCTGTACTCCACAGATGTGTTGGATCTGTACTCCACAGATCCTGCACACCATATCATATTTACAGATGTAGGATCTAGATGATCTAGATCATTATCCGTCCGATGTGTGCAAAGGTGGCTTGTCATCGCCAGGCTAGGCGACGAGCGAGCAACCTAGGCGAAGTCCGAGAATAGGGTGCTTCGTATCATTTCGCGCTCTCGTTCCGATTGAGCGTCGTGAGTTTTTTTAAGAACTTTTGAGTTTTTAAAGGCACATTTTCGATCTCTTTTGAGAGTCGAGAATTTTTAATAACTACTGTGAGTTGTTAAAAGTCGGCTCATATTCGCGCTCTCGATCCGATTGAGCGTCGTGAGTTTTTAAGAACTGTGAGTTATTAAATGGCGGCACGTAGGGGGGAGGGGTCGGTGTCATGTCAGTGTGTTGGCACCTTTTCTAGCCTATTGGGGCGTTTCTCTGCTGGTGGGGTGGTTGTTGCCACCACTTCCAGCTTAGTGCAGGTCCTGCAGGCATGTTTGGTGTCATTTGGGGATTTGGGGAGGTAGGCACGGGCGTCTTGCTGTTTTTCGTCGTTTGATTGGGATTGTTGTTGCATTTTTTAAGCAGTTTCGGTTTCGGTTGTGCAAACGGAGTGGGGCCGTATGTTCCGTGGCATCCTTCGTTCTGTGTGCGGTTTGAGCCCACCTGTTTTTGCCCCCCCCCCACCTGCCCTTTCTGCTTTTTTCGAGTTTTTTGTTTTGTTTTGGGCGTTTTGAAACGCCGGGTGAATGTCTCGACTTGTAGCTATGATGATACCAGGTTGCTTTTTAGAAAAATTGTACACCAAGAAAATATTTTTTTTTGGCTGGGTCGGGATGGGCTGCGTTTTGATTGTTTGGCACTAGCGGACGGTGATAGTCCCTGCCTTTTCCTGCTGAGTGTAGTGGGTACCCGGTTTAAGAGCCCATTGGAACAGTCTAGTCTTAACGCTCTCATCTCCGTGCCGCTCTTACCCAAGATCGGGTGTCAAATAGGTTTAGTATAGGCATCACGAAGCGTGACAAGCTGATTTGACCGCTCTTTTTAAGTCCGTTTTTTCTTATTATGGACGTTCTTCAAACGGGCACCCCACTGTATAATAGTCTCGCAGGTGTATAGATCAATTGATTGAATGTTCAATAGCAATACCCCTTGGTGGAGCCCGCCAAAGTTCCGTCATCATTGCCGCAGAAAATTAGTTACCAGGTATTCTTGCGATTGTTGATTGTTGCACATTGTTGCAATTGGGGTAAGGCAGGCACCGATTGCGCCTTGCACACAACGAGGGAACGGCGGGAAACAGGAAAAAGAAAACGTGCTTTTGAAAAGTATCTGGGCTTTTCACGGGTCATGCATGACCCGACCCACGGGTCGGACCGGGAGGTTTTCAAGATATCACGGGTCGAGTCCGGTCGAGTCAGGAGGTGTTCAAAATCTCACGGGCCGGTTCAAGACGTTCACAAATCCCACGGGTCGGTCGGATCACCCTGACCCGACCCGCCCCGCGATAAGTGACCCGACCCGTGAAACGCCCTAAAAAAATATGGTACGGCATAATATCCGTAGCTGCAAACGGCACAAAGCAGACAATTCGGAAATGAGGAAAAACTTGATTTTATTCCACAGAGCTATCATATAGAGACAGCTCCAAATATCAGACAAGGCGTAAAAAAACGTACTTTTGACAAAAACTTCTACAGCTATATACGCAGCTCCAAACAGCACATGTATAGCTAAAAACAGCATACAGCACAGACAACGCGTAAACAGGAAAAAAAAACATGCTCTTGAAAATACTGCTACAGCCATAGAGGCGGTAACCGCCCTATTAGCGTATAAGGCGATCTCTCGAGATAAGACGACCTGTCGAGATAAGGCGGTCAAAACGTCTCGTGAATAAGGCAACCTCTCGAGATAAGACGACCTCTCGAGGTAAGGCGGTCAAAACGTCTTGGCACGGAGTCGCCTTATATAGGTCCCACTATTGCTGTACATAGCTCCAGCCAGCACACACCACATAGCTCCACCCAGCACACACCACATAGCTCCAACCAGCACACACCAGACAAAGCGTAAACAGTAAACAGGCAAAAACATATTTTTGTGGAAAATACTGCCAATAATAAAGCTATATACTGGTATTAAGTAGCTCCAAACAGCACAGCTCTCCAAACAGCAGACAAGGCGTAAACAGGAAAAAAAATATCCTTTTGAAAAATAGTCCTAATATCTAATATACAGAGCTACGTAGATACGATACGATAGCTCCAAAACCAACACACAGCGACGGGGAAACTGCTTGCATGCAATCGAGTCCTACACGACAAGCTCGCCGAAAAAATATACAAGGTACAACGGCGAAGGGAATACTACCGACTCGTAACTCTGTCCCAATCGCGACTATTTCGCGTCCTCGCTCCCTCGTGGGCTATTCATTTATCTCCCGCCGACTTCGCGCCTGCGGCACAGGTCGGATCGACGCCGGCGCCCCCTCCTCCGCTCTGCGCCAATTTGGACAGGTTGCGAAGCTCCGACCTGATCGCAACGTTTTGCGGCTCGTGCTTGGCCGCCCTTGTCAAGCACCTCTGTCGTGCGTGTCGTGCGTCCGCGCGAACACGACAGCAGAGCGAAAACAAATACATAGGTATCATACAGAGGAAGACAGCACACACGCGACAGACAACAGAAAGAAAAAAAGCACAGAAGACGGCACACAACGGAGGTCAGAAAAACAAAAAAATACAAAAGACAGAAGTCAGTATTATACTTGGTACATCGTAGTGTGGTGCAGTACGGAAATACCTTGTTCTCGAAATGGGTCATAATCTAGCATGCCGTGCACCCGAGCATACGCGACTACACAATAAAAGCAAGAGGCAGAAGTGGTGCGCATACACAAATTAACAAAAACAAGCACAAAATTTAGCAGTCATCGTGATGGTGGTGTGGTACGGAAGTGCCTTGTTGTTCTCATGGTGGTAATTATCGAGCATGTCTTGCGTCCGCGATACACGACAACAACATAACAAAAACATGCAAGACATAACTTTATGTTCAGTATCACGAGTAGTGGTGGTGTGGTACGGAAATACGTGTTGATTTCAGGTCGTACTCTATGAATAGCATGTGGTTGCAAGACAGGTTCCGTCCTTGTGTGTGCAAGGATCAGCAGCAAAGCGTTGTCGGTGTTGTAGGGTAGATAGCCACATATTTGACATCATTATTTGTAGGAGCTTTCACAGGTTAATCAGCTATCGCGGGTCGGGTCGGGTCTGGTCGGGCTAGGGTGGCCCGACTCGACCCGTGATATTTAAAAACCTCCCGACCCGACTCGACCAAACCCGTGAGATTTCGAACACCTCCTGACCCGACTGGATTCAACTCGCGAGATTTTAACACCCTCCTGACCAGACCCGCGATCCGCGGGTCGGGTCATGACCTGTGAAAATCCCGCATTATTTTCTGGCTGTGGCCAATCTGCTCACGAGAATGAACACACGCAAAACCGCCTCCCACGGCACCCCTTCGACCAAAGGCGATGCGACTTAAAGCTTTAGAACAAGCGGGGGAATCCGAATCTGGGAGTCGGAACCCCCTGTTTGAGCTTGGGCTTTACATATCCTTGCCTTTGGTCGGAGGCGTGCCGTGGGTATAGCTGCCGTGTGGGATCCTCCGCTTCGAATTCCCCCGCTTGGGCTTGGGCTTTCGCCTTTTCCCCTTTGGCAGGGACGGCACCTTACCACCTTATTCGACATTGTGGTTGAAGGGCACTGTATAATATAACTATGAATAACCCTAATCCTACCCTAGCCCCAACCTACCCAACCACACCTTCCCACCTTATTCGACATTGTGGTTGAAGGGCACTGTACGATACGAATATAACTATGCATAACCCTAATCCTACCCTAGCTAGCCCCAACCTACCCAACCAATCAGTGTTCAGAGAATCTTCCTCTTTGTCTCGCATTACAGTGTACGTCAACCATAGCGCCGAGGTGCCCTCAAACCAATCTCCCACAGCACCCCTTCGACCGAAGGCAGCGCGATTGCTCGAGCACAAGCGACGGAATCCGAATCGAGCTTACCTTGGCTGCCTCGATGTTTCTGAGTCTGAGATGCAGTTGACCCGCACGAAAGAGGCCTTTCACGTTCTCGGGATCCGAAAGCAAAACCTAGTAGTGGTAGTGGTGTGCCAAATAGTTGTGACGCGACAGGGAACAATGATGGTGTTATTTTTCGAAGCTTTTGCGGTTATGCTTGTCCGGGTTGTTCGTAACGAGGCAAGTCCGAGCGCGAAGTGGCAAAACAAAAAAGTCATTGCGGGGAGCGTTCAGGCTTCTACATATTATTTTGTACTACAATGAATATAGCGATTGTTTGTACTACTCTTATGAAGCGCCTGTTGGGTTTCACGTTCTCCTTATTCCTGTGAACTGCGGTACCGACCTACTACCTGTGACAATGTGCATATTTTATTGAATCAGAAGTATTATTACGCACAAGCCGTTTCGCGTTTGTCGCAATGAGGAGAGTCCGGGCGCGAAGCGGGTGGCCGTTTTTTGCCTTGATGCAAAAAAAACGTATTCATTGAGGGGTGCGTACAGGCTTCCACTATTGAATTGTTCATATCACGGGGGAACGTAGTTAACAGGACCTACGGTAGAAGACACAAAAACCTATATAATAGTTATCTATTTTTACTAACAATATTTGGTCCAATTAACTACGTTCCCCCGTAATAGTATATGCGCATCTGTCTGCCTGCCTGTCTGTCTGTCTGCCTGCTCATCATCTGCTCGGTTTATTGTCTGTGTGCCCGCCGCGGTATGCAGCACCGTCCCTCTCTGATAATAAGTCGAGATACAGTACGGGACACCTATTAAGAAACAGAAATACTGACCCAGGCTGAGCTTCTTGTTTAGGAGGGGGGGTGTTCTACACTAACTTCAGCATAAAGACTCCCGAATTTGTTATCTTCCTGTAAATCCTAGCCTGCGTTTCTTGTTAGCCTGTTTCTTATTAGGTGTCCTGTACTGTACCTGGTATTGCTTTTAGGCTAGATTTCTTGTTTGTGTCCAATTATACCAGTACACTATATAGAAATTCAGTATAATGTTGGTTTTAGGGTCGATTTCTTATCGTGTCCTACACTATAGCTTCAGTACAAGAAAAAAAAACAGGTGTTGGATATCTTATTTCCCCGTCATTCCTATAGGCCAAGTTTCTTGTGAGAGGGCTGGAAATGTACCAGGTATATCATTGATTGCGAGAAAGACCAGTACGCAACCATTTCCGTATACCCGGGGCCTACAGGAGCGGACCAGCTTACGCTATAACCCGTGACGCTTGTTTCGCCGCCAAGATAATATGCATTTCGAGTCCGCCGCGGTCGCCGGGCTGCAGTGTTTTTAGCCAAGATGTCGGGAGACAGGACTTTCAACCCTTGACAGACAGCAGGTTTGCCGTGACATGCCGTGACTGACACCAAACTACTAGGTTTGAGTGTCGAACACGTCTGCCCTACACCCTTGACAGTGCATGTTTTGCCTTGCTTGACATGTCTCCCGACATCTTTGGTTTTTAGTGCTGTGTCTTTTGAATGCGGCGGTATTGCTTCTTGTTTTTTTTCTTGGAACGTACAATACATGGCCTGCGAAAACGAGGCACTTTCGCCTCATTTACCACTCTACTATTAATACTCGTATAGTATACATCAGCACACGATGTATACATACCAGGTACCTGGTAGCTGGCACTGTCGCCTCATTTACCACTCTACTACTCGTATATAGTATACATCAGGACACGATATTACATATATATATACCGGTACCTGGAAGCAAGAATATTCGTGAGACGTTGGAGCAAGAGGAGTCTACTGACTGCATTGTTGGATGTAGAGCATAATAATACAGCTTTCCGCTTTTTTTGTCATAACGTCCAAGGCCTGCTGCCGGTACGAGGCACTGTCGCCCCATTTACCACTCTACTACTCGTATATAGTATACATAAGGATACGATATTACATGTATATATCGGTACCTGGAAGCAAGAATATCCGTGAGACGTTGGAGCAGGAGTAGTCTACGAACTGCATTGTTGGATGTAGAGCATACTACAGCTTTCCGCTTTGCAAATTGGTCGTAACGTGCATGGCCTACTGCCAGTGCGAGGCACTCTCGCCTCATTTACCACTCTACTACTCTTATTAATAGTATACACCAGCATATAATATAATATGCATGCTGGTAGCATAAATTTTGCGAGACGTCAGAGCACGAGTACCATAGTACACTACCAGGTATATAACTGCATTGTTGGACCCAATGTAGAACACACCAAAGTTTTCCGCCTTTGTCGTATTCAGTACGTTGGGGATTGCATGGCAAAATCCCCTTTACTGCATTTTATATAACAGTACCGGGTGAATCACCCTGTTGATCCTCGTTCTAATTAATTAAATAGCAGTAAGGGGAGTCACCGACCTATTATCCGTCATGAGGACAAATTAGGACATACACACCCCGTAACACGTGCGATCCGAGTATCACACGCAGATTGCAAAGAGGAGTTTGGACGAAATCCTCAATCTCACAGCTGGAGCAGTGTATTTTTATTTTTTAATAAAATACGGCGTCATGTATATAATATATATAGCTGTGAGCTCTTCCGATCGGTCTCTACTCAACTTTGCAAGCTGTCCGTGATACATCGGTCGCGTGTTTTCTAGATTTATTCCACGCGAAGGATAAAGGCCGGCGACTCCCCTGAATACTGCCAAGTTGCGAGTTACACCTATCTCTGTCTCGTAGTTAATGGCCACAGAGCCTATCTCTCTCTAGGATGAGACATCGGCACGGACACGGGGGGTGCCGGGTGTCGATGGGTGGAAACAACAAGTGTGAAGAACACACATATGCAGCTAGCGGGCGGGATTGAAAAGTGGTGGTACATAAGTATGATATAATATGATCTATCACGTCCCATGGGAACCCCACGAGTTCCCACGGGAGGCCCCTATAGTATAACGTGGGCTCCCAGAGGGGGGTCCAGTGAGAACCCAGTCAAAAACGCAATAGGAATACAGTATAGGTGGCCCCTTTGGGGCGTGGGGGCGGCAGGGTCCTTCCTATATACCAACGTGGCCACCTATCTATGATGATACTACTGTATTGTGTTTTTTGCTGGGTTCTCACGGGACTTCAATTGCGAGGTACAGACAGCAGTAGAAGTCACATCTATTAAGAATAGGAAACAGGGTAGTAACATGAAAGGCAGGCTGACATTTTCAGGAATATAACAAAGCCAGGAGTCGTTATACTGAATGAAGTTAGTAGGGAACGCTTTTCGTCAGGCCTTGAGGTCTCGGATTCGTAACATCTCCATCGGTTTATGTATTTATTTGTGTGTTGTTTGCATGTATAGCTGGAACAAGCGCTACACATTGTCAGATGGCAAATGGAATGATAATAGAACGCACCCTTTCCAAAGTAGGAAAACCAGTTTGGGTCGATATTTCCAATTGGATATTTCTGTTTCTTAACTAATAATAAATGTGTCCTGTACTCTGTGTGACCGCAAGGAAAAAAATTCCTTAGGGTCAGGAACAGCTTTTCCTCACTGGTGTCATACGTCATATCATAGCCCATATTTTTACGCATCAACCTTTAACATTCACAGAGTACCAGGTATTATAGCCACGAGGCCCCCGGATAGAAAATGCGGTATACAGCAAGTAAACGGGATGCCTCAAACTTCAAATTTCTCCGCACCGGTTTTCCCCTTGGGACTTCAGGAGAGTAGTTCAGGAGGCAAAAAAAAACTTGAAAAAAAACTGGCGATTACAGCATCGACCGCACGACGCAGCCCGGCCCACTGGCTGGGGTGCATGCAGTATAGGGAACGTGTCCGAACTGCGATGTATGATGTATGGGCTGTACGCCAGCTGTACCACACACGCGCTATTAATAGTATCATACCCTGGTAGTCTCTTCTCGGTCATTAGGTAAAATCTTACTCGTCGTTTTTTTGGTCGCTATCATATATTTTACGCATGGGCCCAAAAGGGTTGAGGGGCCTCGCTCCTTATAGTGGACACAACACTCAATAAGGGACCCCAAATCCCTTGTATCGGGCCACCACACAGATACTACAGTACAGTCTCTCGCCATACTCTCTTCTCGGTCATTTGGTAAAATCTTACTGGTCGTTTTTTTGGTCGCTATCATATATTTTATGCCTGGGCCCAAAAGGGTTGAGTGAGGGACCTCGACCCTTATAGTGAACGCAACACTCAATAAGGGACCCCAAATCCCTTGTATCGGGCCACCACACAGATAGTCTTCGCTATACAGTCCTCCCCCCTACATACTTCCCAAGAAATATCGAACGACAATCCGTTGTCCAAATAAATTGCCGGGTAAGTCTCTCTTCTCGGTCATTTGGTAAAATCTTACTCGTCGTTTTTTTGGTCGCTGTCATATATTTTATGCATGGGCCCAAAAGGGTTGAGTGAGGGACCTCGACCCTTATAGTGGACGCAAACCCCTTGTATCGGGCCACCACACAGATAGTCTCTCGCTCGCTTGAAAAATGCCGCATGTGGATTGCTATTATAGAGGGACCATACACCGTGCATGGGGTGGCAGGGTCTCCCTTATGTATACCGACATTGATTGGTGTCTTTTAGCAGTCTATGTGGCGTTTTTCAAGCGAGAGATTGCGTGATGGCCCCTTGTAATGGACTTTTTTTAGGGTTCCTTTATTGAGTCGCTTATTATGTACTGCTTACTATCAGTCATATGAGCGGGGTCGCGGGGTCCCTTAAAAGGGGCTACCTACTGCTTTACCTCAGTTCTTCTTGCCAAAGGGTGAGGTGGCAGTACATCCGGCAGTACATCCGACTTCGAAAAACAAAAACAACCAACCGACAGAACAATGAGAACATACATGCGTGACAAGAAACATGACGAAACAATTCAGTTTCACAAAAAACGAGAACTTGAAGCCAAAAACAAGATCAAACAGCCTGGTGCCAGGTTTGACAGGATATGACATGTATGATACCAGGTATGATACGGGGTATCATGAGCAAAGCATCATGAGCAAAAAAGCGTTTGGCCTATCATACAGCCAGCCAACTCGAGGACAGGATCAAACCTTCTCGCTGTAGCCCAGCGCTGTCTCGTGGTCCCCGCTCCGAAGATAGATCGTCGCGAGGCCTTCGTTGCAGGTCAGCTCCAAGCTCTTCACGGCAGCCTCTTGATCCTCGTCCATAACCGTCGGCTGTCCGATCAAAGTCGCATAGTGTCCCAGATCGCTGGACTTGCCAAAGAGACCCTTGGTGTAAGCAAAGCAGGTCTTGAACTTCACCGCCGCTTTCTTGGGTTGGTCCTCTTTCAAGAGGGCCAAGCCTTCGTCTCGCAACCGTTGACCTTCGGCGATCTTGTCTGCTGGGGTAGAGGGTAGAGGTGTGCGGCTCGAGCCTTCCGTGTGCGATGCTGAGGTTGCCATTATTTTCTGTAAGAAGAACAGCACACACTAATAACAACGTAGCAGCAGTAGAATGCTGTGTATAGCAGTGGCTGTCAGCGGTGCTTCCTTCTCAAAGCCGGTAGTCAGTCGGTCCGTGGTGGAGGATACCTTTGTCAGGTTAACCTTGAAGGTATCTAGTGTGTTCCGTGGAATGGGTAGCAACGCTGCTGCTGTTGGGTGGGGTGCGTGTTGTGCTGCTGTTGCGGTGGCTGTGGTTGTGAGTGGTGTGCGGCGTATTTTTTAGATTTCTCGTTTTCTGAGTTTTCTCAGTTTTCTTCTCCAGAGTTGGTTGTGGGAATAAGGCGTATGCGTTTAGGGCGAATTTACGCCCATGATTATGATTCCACCGCAGGGCTTCCCACCCGCACAGGCCCAAAAGATTCCCAAAAGATTGCCGAAACGAAAGATCAAAGATCGGAGAAAATACCAAAAGTTCTACCGGTCGGTGTGTCTGTAATATCCGTATGTATATGCTCTGCTTACCGATCATCGTAGGTAAGTCTAGAGAAATATAAGAAAATATAGAGGATTATACATAATAAGTACACGTACAATTCGGTATATAAGGACAAACATAAGTACACACCAGGTAAAATGTGATGACGTTTTTGTTGCGGACGATCCGGAAATAAACCCTCAGTTAGTTGACTATACGT
>JBBMKB010001343.1:0-17848 GCA_037833945.1 Alaria marginata | reverse complement strand
ATAAATATACGATGCCAAAATTTAGCAACATGTTGGTGGTTACATGTTCGGGTGGCATGTTTCCCCGGGATGGGGTTTTGCAATATAGAGAAGCGTGTACACGACAACGCTCTTTCGTACCACGCCCTCATTGACTACCGAGCGCCTTCCCCTGCACAGTGTGTGGAGAGTGAAGTCACTGTCTAGAATGGCCGTAGTCTGTCAAACGATCGATCCTTGTATCCCTGCCATGCCGAAAACGGATCACGCTGAGTTTTAAACGACCAGGAAGACATTGCTTACACCCCGCGGGAATCGCTGTGAGGTGTTCGATGGGTCGCGTTAAGGGTGAGCTACATTCTTGCAAAGTGTGGGGGTGGGACTCACTTGATGTTGGCCTTCACCCAAGTCGCGAGAGGAGCTGCAGCAACGCTGACGCGGTAGATATTGTTGTGCTCGAAGCTTGTCGCCTTTTGATTCAGCAGCTTGCGCACCTGTCCAAAGAGATTGGAGGCATAACACGCGCATTTTAAAGACACTGGGAAAACAACACGCGCATGTTGCCCAAGCAATAAATAGTGCACGAAACCGTTTGTCCTGCCACATACATGTGACTGTGCACAGGGCCGCTACTGTGATCTCGTTCTTGTTCACATATTATCCCCTTTGTAACTTGACCGCCTTTTGGGGACATTCACACCTAGGAACTATATGACATTATTTTCAGTGGTAAAAGGAAAAATTGAGCTCAGACTCGGAATCCGAGGTAAGTAATATGTTCAGACAAATTAAAATACGCAGCGAGTTTCGGACTGGTGCTCGAGTGTTCCAACTTTGACATATTCCCTCTCGGAATTTAGCGGTGTTTCTGGGACCAGTCCAGCAGGGGAACAGTCCCCCATTTACTACTGAGATAAAAACGTATCCTATACTTATTGCATCGTTTGACTGCCTTCAATATGTTTACGTCAAAGGTGCACGATCGTTCAGTCCGATAGTGCCTGATACCTGTGATCGAAGTTGAGGATCAATCCGTCGAGCGTCGAAGTTTAGGATATCCTCCTTCACCCCGCGATTTCCCAGAAATTTCTTCATCGACAGCCACGATGTGTCACGGATGCCCAACAACATCAGTACTGCCCCCAGCACGTCAGCAATCGGTTCAGGCGGCATCTTGAGGGACCTTAAATTGTACCGGACAGGGGGGGGGGTCACAACGTCTGGGAGATCCTTGACGTTTGAACGATAAGCTCGTGTAGCTTGAGGAAAGGTAGACAGTAAGACCGTGGTAGGACGCTGGGATGACCTCGCGTGGCTGGAAGAAATGGAATTTCGGTACACTATTACCGTGATAACACATGATATCCGTTTGACCTGTAACAATAGATCCCATGTGGCAAGCTAAAACCAAAAATGCGAGCTGAATCGCCCCTGCAGGGGCTGGACTGTTCCGAGGGCTCACCGTATCTCGTTGATGTGGTCTGATTTTATCTGCCCGACCGCTTGCTTTGCACTGTCCAGGACAGGCTGGATGTGACTAAGCTCCTGGTAGTTTTGAACGATGCATGGGATTGCGAAGGCACGCGTAAGAACGTAAGAGTGTAAACGTTTCATGTATTGACTCGGTTACTTGAACGACGTCAACACATTGTCGGGTAGTGGTTATTGTCGTACCGCTGGGGGGAGGACACCAGGCCATCCTCCCCATGCAACGAATGCTATAAATACTGCATTGAAGATTATTGTTCAGAAGTACAGTAGGTGTAAGTCATCGATGCCACTCGAATCGTCGATCTAAGTAGCTCCGTTTCAGTCTTATGACCTTCATTGTTTGGTCTCCATGGTACACGCAGTCAATCCTGACGCGTTGTTAATCTTGTTTCACGCTTTTGAATGCATAGATGAGAGACGTATCACTGACCACATAGTACAAGGACCTAGTCGACAGACATCATGCTTGTTGGCCGTCATAGCTGATGACTGTGGATCCGAGGAGCTTCATATATATGCCAATCCTACGTGCTAGTCTAGTCATCTAACGAAGAAAACGAAACAGTCACATCGGATCCACAAATGCTGGGGAGTTTCCAATTTTAGGAGTTCCGTAGGTGAGAAATGTGTAAACTCCAAAGTATACACCATACCATATCATGGTTGGACACAGTCTAAGTTGGACATTACGACATCTAACTCTGCCGACGTCAAACCGATAAGAGAAGCGAGGGTGTAGCTTGAGGTTCCAGTTTTTCACCTGCTCAATATCGCCCTTGCGGCTCTGTGTGGCCTTCTCGTTGACGGCCAGGTCTTCCTTCAGCCGCTCGGTCTCTCCTTTACGCAGGCTCGCCTCCGAGAGGGCTGTGGTGATCTGTTCCATCGCACTGTCAGCGGCCACCTTCGGAGGTATCGGAAATCACGAAAAGTTAAGCATGGTTTCATTCAACTACCGTTACCACCCCACGAGGCCAACTTGGTTTTTAAGGGTGCTTCAACTACCGTTACAGCCAGAGTCATCCCACGGTACGGTAGGGTTTGCAGCAGAAGTTCTTGAGCTCCTGACAGAAGGAGCTCAATCAATATCTCACCCGAAACACGATTTTGAAGATATTGTTTCGCGCAACCCGACCAATATTTCTATGAGCTAGTCCTAATACAAATTTACTCGTAAAGTTATGTTACCAACCGGCAGTTCCTCACTTGAGGAGCTCAACCGGTCAGGAACGTCTGACCCCAAAAAGTGCAACACCTAATGTGGGATGACTCGCCAGCCCGTAAAAAAACATCTCGTAAGGACCATTTGACCACCGGCAGCGCCGCGCCAAGCCAAAATATGTCGTAAGTGCCCTTCGGCTACCGATAGCGGTTAACAGAGCCAACGCGGCCGTACAGCATGGCGGCGAGCATAACATTCAGGAGTCCCACAAGCAGGCTTGTTCGTGATGGCATTGTTTCTTGTTACCTAGGACTGCAAACCCCTTTACGCGTATGACAAAACGGATTCGTTATCCATTTCTTGTCGCGTTCGGGGCGCGTCAACGCATAAACGTCGCAGCACGAGTGCGGCAATCAAACGCGCATGTACCAACCACCCACCTGCCCGCCCGCCCCCATTGGCACCAAGCGCGGGCAATCGTCTCAACGGCTACTAAAAGGCGTCCGCGTTCGATGGTATGTAGTAGAAACGTTGTAAACACGGAGGGACGATCAACCGACACTACGACGCATTCCAAGCACTCTTCTGTTGTGAATGGTACCATATGGCGAGTTGGTGCGAAGGAATATACAAACCTACCATGGCGTTATAAATATTTTCGCCGCTGCATACGTCATCCTAATCTAAATCTGAGTATAATTGCCGCAATAATGAGGGTACTGTCCTGAAGGGGCTGCTACGGTAGTACTTGGTGCAGACGTCGCCCATTACCTGCGCCGCCTGAAGCTCCTTCTGCTTCTTCGCCGCGTTCTTGCTGAGGTCGTCGACTGTCGATGATGCTTCCGCAAGCTTGCTAAGCCCGGCCGTGAGATGTCCAAGCTCTTCTCTTAGCGATCCCTTCGTTTGTTTGTTTTGTGTGTTTCGGATACCGCGAATGATGGAGGCGCGCGAGAGACAAAATGTAAGGTTTGGAACCCGTGAGGGAGGCAGAAATACGAGAGAGAGATATCCGTGTTTTGAAAAACAAAACAGATGCCTTGATTGACACTATCGCCACGATAAATGGCTGCGTCGTATCTCTGGCTCTGCTCAACCCGTGCCCGATACGTTTCACAAGAAGTTCAACCCGCTTGGGATTGCGAAAGCTTAAACCCGGTGCCTCACAGAGGCAACATATTTCCCTTCAGCAGCTTCATCGACGGCAAGAGTAGTACGTGCCGGCTGTTGGGGGCATGAATATGTACGCTTTACGATCGCGATCTGGGAAACACTTCACCAATCTGTAAGACTGTATCTGTTGTTCACAAAGGTTTATCTGGACCATTCATAGTGCATGCGAACATAACAGGGCCTCCCGGTGGGACTTTCATAACGTTTGGCGTCATGTTTTCGCGGTTAGTCGGAGAGTGAACGAGTAGCACGTGTGGTATGTTTTGTTTCTGCGGGGCAAGTTCAACAATGCCAGATGTTTGAAGCGTAGCTCGTTAAGTAAACGTACACAACAAGTGTTCGTCACATTGAACTCCGGAAATCTTGTACGAGGGATACATGCTACCGTAGAGGTGCACCGTTAGTATTTGCCTTCTGAGGGTCCTCACTTGAAGAGCTCTTTACCTCACCCAAAGCGTACTTGTTTTGACCGAACTGAACGTGTGACCCGATCAACAAACCCATGGCCTAGGCGCACTACAGAACACATATGGCAAAAACAAGAATTGCGTTCCGACGATTTTGGGTTAAGGAGCACCGTCATTCAGAAACAACAAAGAGCCAAACAATGTAGCACGTTGTCACGGCACCTTCTTTGACTCATGCATTGTGAACCAGCTCCTCAAGAACGAGACGTACTCCTTGGGGGTAGCTGATGTCCCCAGTTCCAACGCATCCCCCTCCCCCAGGGAGGCACTGGCACTGGCGCCTCCCTCCGCCCCGTTCGTGCAGGACTCGTGCATTTCGACGATTTTTTCTGTTAGTGCATCGCCCAAAAGCGCTGCGCAGCCGAGAATATTGTCGAAGTTGCGGCGACGGGGGGGACACGGCGAGGGCGATATACGTTAGTTGAACAAATTGAGGCGTACGTATGCCACGATCAAAGGGTAAGGCATTCGTACCGCAAGGCATACCTAGTGACAGACGTTTACGTGGATGGTTTATCTAACTATGTCTTCGTGCACCTGTACTCTGATCGTACTGCCTTATGCGTAAACAGGCATGTACAGCGGGGGGTCACTTTGCACGACCAATTTATTTAAGAGAGGTACTTCTTTTAGGGAGATCAAACAGGCTAAACACTCCCCTCTCTAAAACCGTGATCTCCCCTGCACCACGCTGGCACATTCGTCACGACAGCGCACTTTTCGCCTAAGGGGGGCGCGCCTGTAAATCGAAACTTGACATACGATCTACCTCGCGCGTTGTGAGCGGCCCGTCCAGCCGAAATATTTCGCCCCCCCCCCGGCCGCCGGCCATCCCTGTCACGCTTGCTTTCCCCGCTGCTCTTGCTCTCTCGCCCACTCTTCCCCTCGCCTCGCCTGGAATCCTCATCACCATAATCGAAAGAATCCCTGTTTCAGTTTCACCAACAAATCAACGTGTTTTTGGGGTGTTCATTGGTCACAGTCTGTATGTTCTAAATGTTTAGGGCGGCCTGGCCTCATGGGAAACGTTTTCGCCCCAAGCATTTTCGGGTCATTCTGCTTGAGGTAAGGAGTTGAACTCAGCAGGAACTCTAAAAGCGATAGCCCTTCATCGTCACGTTCTGCATGGCCGGAACAACATCCACGCCAATGCCTCACCCGTTCTTGGCCTCCTGACGGCCGCCGGCTTCGTCAATGTCCTCTCCATCGGCATCCTTGCCATCCAAAAGGTTGCTTACACCTTCCATCATTCTAGGTAGCATCCAAAACGTCGCCGAATAAGCGGAAGGGTGGGACTTGTTAACTCAGTTGGCTGGGTGTTGAGTTCAGTTTTTTCCCCGATTCGCGGGAGTTGTAGATTCATGGAAGAATGTATCACCCGAACGCCCTATCGTTTACATACCCAGTCGATCGAATGGTGGACCCGTTGATCTCTCTTTGGCTGACGTAGATTTTCAAAGCAAACAAGACGGACAGAGCAATTAAGGTGCATGCACCTAGAATAGTTCCCGACTGCACTTTTAGTAGGATGACACTTTACCCCCAGCGAGGAAGACGCGACTGTAGATGTAGCACGAGGCGCGTGCAGCCGGAGGAATATAGCGCTCTCGGCCCATTCAGGGGGTTCGCACTTCCAACCGCTCATGGAGTTTCATGTTTTTTCACGCGCGGCGTTTTTAGGGAAGCACACCAATAGCTGACACTTCTGGAGATGGCTCCATGGTGGCACTACAAACACCGTTTGCTCATGTAAAAGGTGTTGTCTTGAAAACCACTGTAAACCAACTGCATGGGAGACCACGTCCCCCTCAGATGTTATCGCTGCCATTGACTCAGCCAAGTATCTGCCGTTTAACAACATCATGGCGATGCATATTTACGTTGTTTTGCTAAAGAAACATAGTATGACGTTTGCCACCCAATGCCCCGAAATTGCAGATGGCGTTACCTGGGTGCAAGGCGCAAGCTCGCACGCCGCCATTGTCCGAACCATAGGCAGGCGCACCGGTTGTACAGAGCGGGGTTCGACTCGCAGCGAACCGCGAACCGCGGATTTGTGGGGTCCTGTTCGGGAAGCAGCACGGCACAATTTGGTTCCAGATTGTCATCAGAACAGAAACACGACTTACGGGTACTGAAAAGCCCACAAATACTACAACGTAGTTCGGAGTATACGTATTCCGTTCTCCAGCTGCAAAACTTGTCGTCGCACTTTAACTTCAAGCTATTTTTAAAAACAACACTGTAGTGCAGTTATAAAATGGCCAAAGGTGGGCTCGAATGCTGGACGTTGTGGTGCTCGAGTATTGTGCCTCCAGGGTAAAACATGGCCTCCCTCACCATGCACAGCGCTACGTGGAGGTTTTTCTGCACCCTGCTGACGAAGAAGTCGTACGTGGTCTTGTGATTTCCGTCCTCCCTCATTTGCTCTTTTAGAGGAGAAAGCAAAGGCTCCAGTTCCTCCTGGCTGTGCAAGCCGGGCACTTCGCCTGTTTCAATGAAGGCCGAAAAGAGGGCCGTGTGGGAAAACTCCGTCTGCATCAATAAAGCCTGAGCTGTTGTCATGTGGGACAATCGTCACAACCCCCGACCCTGTCCCGCAGTTCTGATTATCTGTGGCGTTCGGTACGAATGTTGGTCGACACTCGACAGGTATTGCCATATGTGCGTGTTTTAGACAGTACCTGTGGCGTTCAACACGACTACCAGTCGACACCCGACAGACTTTCCCCCATGTGCATGTTTCAAACGTGTTATTTTCCGGAGGGACCGTAGTGGTTAGCCTCTGGAGAGGCCGTAGTCAATGCTACCTCGACGTGCCCGCACGCAGGCTTGCCCATTGCACACGAAACCTAAACCGGGTATCAGGGGTGATCGAACCGACTGGCAGGGATAGACTCAGCAACACCCAGACAAAGCTTAAGCAAAAACAGTAACGGAGCACCTTAGTACCGTGCGCAAGGCATGTCGACGAGGTTAAGGGCATCGCCGCGTCTCACCCGCACTGAGGAGAGAGTTTACAGTCTCCAGAATATCGTCCGACGTAACGTGGTGGTCTTCTATCAGCAGAACGGACGGTCGGCCCTCCACGCCGGCGGACTGCATGGCAGACTTCAGGACTGTCTCCAGCTGCCCCAAGCCAAAGCCTCTGGTTATAGCAGGGGTGAATACTTCGTATCCCTGCATGTAGGCCGCCAGCACCTTTTTGGAGGAGAAAGAAGGATTCAGCGTGATTCGCCAACATGGTCCACGCGGGAAGAGGTTCGGGGCGGGGGGGGGTGTATAACAAGCGTCCGAGGGGGCAGGGGGGCGCCACACGACTAGCATCGGGGAGAGGGGAGGGGGGGGGGGGTGGAACGCCTAACATTGTTCTACAACCCCCCTCGTTCTTACGGTTCGTGGTGACCGAATGCATTAGCTCATATCTACCTTCGCCTTTTACTTTTCGCTTCTAAGTTATACGTCGGGTCGATGTTGAGTAGAAAACAAGAGTAAAAGGAGAGATGGACGAGCCCAGGCACAATGGAGATACTGGCGCTGGCCTAGCACGTCGGGAAGACGCAGTGATGCTTCGGAGAGCAGCAATTCGATTCACAACCGCGTTACGAGTAGAGTATACAGGAACGTAGCCGCCCTAGCAACACGGAGATGCAACAACGACATGTTTGTTTGTCCAAAGGTCAGTCTGGCGGCAAAACATCCCGAACGTGATTTTGTCGCAGGGGGCGGGTCACAGCCGACGAAGGGTAGAAGCGACGCGTGGTATGACAGGGGTACCTCATTTTGACTCAAAACTGCTTTCTGAATAGCGAAGGTCCTTACCCCAATATCGTCGGAATGTCACTCTCGTTATGCAAAATAAATTATGTTGTCATCCTGGACGCCACGAGGTTGTTCGTTAGGTGGCACTTTGGTTTTGGTTTCCTCATTAGTCTGTGTTTGGGCAGAGTGTAGAGCTCCTCAGATGGGGAACCTTAAACAAACTAAGGTGTACGCCTACCGTGGCATTCGTCCGGCGGCTTACATTAAAGTCACCATGTACAAATTATCTCCACGAAGAAGGCATATGCATATTTAGCCCCAAAACTGCTACCAATATGTGTCATACACCCGAACTTCGAATAGTTTTTTACCAACATCCTTTCTACATATCCGTATGGTTTGGCTATGTAGGGATAGGGACTTTCGGCCAGTTTTGTTTTAACACGTTTCAATCAAGGTGGATGCATTGCTTAAACATAGATTGTCACAGACCCACCCCGGCCGACTCTTAATGGTGGCAAACTCTTACCGTAGCTTCCCGTCTTCCAACCCCGCTCCGGCCAATGAGGAGAAGATGCTGTCCCTGCCCGCTCAGCACACGGTCCACACGCGCTATCTGGACATTCCAAAACGTGAACAATTCGGTTACATGGTGTGGCTGACACCCAGCATTTCTCGAAATCCCTAGCGACGATTGAATCACTCGTAGAGCTCTACACCAAGCTGTGATCACATACTGGTGGCTCTCTGCTTCGAGCTCCGACCGTGTACGTCGCGGATACACTATTTACAGATGTGAAGCTACTACCACGCACCTGGCGTAAAGAACAAAAACACATCGGTGTGTTTGGTGAACCAAGACTGAGAAACTAAGGCTTTGAACGCGAATATCCAGGTGTGCCGAACGAGCCACACGAGGGTGATTTCGCGGTGCTGATTTCACGAGATGCGCGCCATTCTGGTGAAACACGTTCACTACCGCGAATGCTTGAGCACAAGCCCGGTCACACATAGAACCATCACAAGCTGCCTCGTTGTTGGAAACACCGAAACCCAAGGTGAATGCACAATATGTCCTGGCAATAGTCATGGCAAGGTTGTTTCGAGTAGGAGGTTGGCAGCCCGATAAACCGTCATCTGCTTTACGTACGCGGTCAACGTATGAAGTGTTTGAATGCTGAATATAGTAGCCCTTACGTCGGTCTTCTCTTCCAATCTACAAGCAGCCGAAGCTCTTTGCCAGAATCGCAGCCTTTATGTCGAGTCAGCCATAGCAGCTCGTTACGCCTGTGTCAACTCCAAACGATATATCTGCACATAACCGGTTGGAATACCTTCCGCATTGTTTTGCTAAAACTGTTGCGAACCGATCACACCCGCAAGCTAGCAACAAGGCTGTCACACCGCCTCACATGCACGTTCCTGTTGACACCCAGCTATTCCACGCGGACACTTCCATGTCCACATTCAAATGAGCAGAACAACGAAGTCGAGAGCAGCAATATCTAGAGTACAAAGCACCTGATCAACAACCTTTGAGAAGAACAGCATGTGGACGTCCCTCGCCTCCCTCTCAAAGTAGACGAAGCCTTGCCGAATTGTATGTACTGGTCGATGCATCCATTCACTGCTTCATTCGTTTATTATTCGTTAGTCCCTTCACTCATTCAATAATCCCTTCCTCCACCCATGCATCCACGAAAGCAGTTGCCTATGAATCACCTGATCAAGAACCTCTGGAAAGAGCAGCATATGCAGGTCCCTCTCCTCCCTCTCAAAATAGACGAGGCCTTGCTTTACTACATCCTTCAGACCTTCCTGATCCATCCGTTTCAAGGTTTGTTCCGGTCCACACCCCTGGAATAAGTTTTAGCGGACGGGAACACACTTTCTGATATCCGAGGGAAGTACACTAACGTAAGCTGAGGCGATTAAGCAGGGTATGCCGTCATGATCCGCGGCCCGAACACGTTGGGATTGCGGTCAATTTTGATCGGAGGATCGGTTATGGCCTATGCTTCAAGGAAGAAACGCGCAAGGGATACATTTGGTGCGCTTTAACAACACGATGCCCGCGCACGCAAACATCTCTCATACATCTGCGATACCAACAACGAGGTATTTACACATGGTCAATTAATGCTACACGCATGATGAGGCAGAACCAACGCTGGGTACCGCGAAATCCATTGCGAACTCTCTCAACGGGAACAGCTCCTGCTCATCTCTAACTTCCTACGCGCTGCCGCAACGCCAGCGGCTTATTGTAATGTGGCGTACGTGCACGGGAAGTGTGAAACGTAGCGTAAACAACGGCGGCAGGGGAACTCAGAGGAGACACAGAATCAACGCCGAAAAGTGACATCACTTTATCGCGACTAGGTGAAGTCAAGGGGAACCAATCAACGCGGACCACTACGGTAGGGCCATCCCTCTGCAAAGACGATAGGGGCTACGATATCGGTTGCAGTAAGCTTCTGTGATCGTCGAGCTGCACCCTTAGTCTCGCTAGATGCTAACTCATGCAACATACTGGCGTGAGCTTCTCCGGGCGAAATGTATCATACCTCTTTGCCTTCTTCTTCTGGCGTCGCCTGTGCATGCCGTACTCCTTCGCCAAGAGTAGTGAAGTAAACCTGTGCACAACGTCGCGAGCAGGTAGCACACACACGCATGAACGCGATAAGCACCACAGTACGCCATCTCCGGGTTGATGAACCAGATAAGCATCACCGTGCATGGTCTTCGGGTGGGGTCGTGATCAATAGTCGTTAGCGACGACGGCTGCTGAGCACTGGAGATTATATCATGACAAACACCAGACGCTACAAGCAGATAACCACCGGATCACCACCCCACAGCGGCTGCAGAGCTGATCGCATGACCCGTAAACGTGGCTACCCAAACGCATGTGCGCTTTGCTTACACTAACGGTGAACAGATTGGGCGGCATCGACCCGCGCGAAACTCCTCGCGTACAAATAAAGGTCGATGTCTTGAAAGGGTTTGGACAGCGACAACGGCGGTAGCTTCCTGTAACGCTAGGTACAGGCCAAGTGCTGTGTTTAATGCGTGAAATACGTTTCCGGGGGCAACATGGTGTGCAGGTTTGCTCGCCTGGTTTGCTTATTTTTCGAGCCACTCGATCTCAGTCCTTGGTCGACGTCGAAGGCAATGTGACACCGAACTTGTGCTACGATAAGTGTAGCACCGCTTCTTTTCAAAACCACTACTAACCCTGGCGTGGCGCCTATATTGAGTATCTACCCATTATCACCGTTTACATGTTTCAGTATTATTTGACAGGTGAGGAACCTCAAAAACATTATGTGAAACTGCTACCGGAGCATGAATCACCGTTGAAACTCGCTCACCCCTGTAAGATCCGCCGTGTGCCCCCACGACGATCTAAGCTGGGTGTTGAGCATCCCGTCGAACCTTTTCTTAGACTCGGGGTCAGCCAGCCGGTCACGGAAGAGCCGTTGCGCCTGAAAGAAGCGTTATGAGCAGGCGACGAGAGAAAAACATAAGCGTAGATGTCGCTAGGAAGTCAACGCAGCAGGATGAACGCAACTATCGTCAATTTGTGGGCGGGCAGAATAATCCGAACTCAGTGATCTTGAAACTATTCCCTATTTTAACGACGGCGTAAAAAACAAAACAAATTCTCATTCCCTCTTTAAAATGTTCTTGCGAGGACCGTGACTTGGCGGCGTATACGTCGCCGACTACAGTAGTTAATAGTTGGTTAGGCACTGCCGTTAGTTCCTTGGGAAAATTCCCCGCTTTCAGCGTAGTTATGTGTATCTCACGGGGGCGTTTATGGCTCGTAATTTGTTCATGTCGAGCAAGGCCAAAGTCGGTTAGTTAGGTTACTTCTCTATCCAACGAACACACAGCAAGCCATCACGTGCGGCGGACTCACAGACCTGGTTATCGCTGATTGGAATGTGCTTGGACTGCCTTGCGTACATTAGTGAAAAATCTGCTCCAACGTTGTAATGCGTACCATCCTTTTCATAAAGGGCGCAGCCTACGCATGCCAGAAACACTGCAAACCGGTCACTCCAGAGCTCTACGAAGAACGTGGGGAGAACAGCGACGAGGATAGCGATTACCTCTGCACCAAGACACGGGTTACGACAGGAGTGCACCTAGTTAGTTTCGGAGGCTCCGCAGCGAAGGAGCTCTATACCTCTCACCCAAAGCCTAATTTTGACACAACTTGAAAACTTGAAGAAGCCAGCGACCCAATGAACAATCGCATGGCCTATATACGTGTGCGAAGAATACTACTCTGAAAAAACAATGTACTGCAACGCTATTGGGTGGTTCCGTTGCTGAAGCGCCCCTTTCTTCATATACAGTATGTGTTTCCCGAAACGCCTTACCCCTACCATACCACGGGTCTAAAGGTGCTTCACACCTCGTAAGCCACGCAGTCCAGTATGTTGTCGCTGCTCAGCTCGTACCGAAGGAGTCCTTTCACCCAAGCGGTCAGGTCCCGGGGGGTCAACAGGTAGTGCCGGTGCTCGTCCACCGAAAACTTCTTCTTGACCTGACGGAAGCGAGAAGTTGCGCTTACCTCAGTTCGAAGTATATCTTCGAACGCGCTGTCGACAAAGGCTACGGCAAGAAAGTATCATACACTATTTTTCACTTCCGGGTTTGGGCCACTCGCCCGAGTGACACCGTACCTTGCTAAAACAAACCGGTGGGGGGTTTGTTCGGCGCTGCGTAGCTACCCATTCCGTGGCGGTGTCATATCGCGAAATAGAACACACAAAAGCTTAAGACCGCAGAGAAACAGGGGGTCACTCGCGCGAGGGAGCCCGAGCCACTGAAAGGTGCCTAAAACGTGACCCTCCTACCGCAGCCTTTGTCTGTGCTTCGCGTACGGTCGAAAAGATCCACTTCTTGCGGGTTACAGGTGGTGGACACATATCACAAATAATACGCTTCGGCAGCAGCATACCTACAGTAGGGTAGAGTCATCCCACGGTAGAGGTTGCCTTGTTTTGGGGTCAAACACTCCCGACCGGTTAAGCTCCTGAAGCGAGGAACTGCTGGTTGGTATCGTCATTTTTCGACTAAAATTGTTTTAGGACTAGCTCCTCGTTCCAGGAGCTCAGGAACGTCTGCTGCACGTGGGATGACTCGGTAGTTCAAACGCGTTTCGCGGAGCCAAATCCTCGAGGTTTGCGGTGAAGAAAAGGCTTGAGAGCTTCGACGGAGGTGGTTAAAATCGATTGTCGTCCGTGAGTACTTTGGGTATTTCACGTCTAGCTTGGGTCTGATGGTGCCAACGATACTGCCGTTAGTGCATGGATTTGGTATCAAGCGAGACACTCTACCGGAATGCGGTATTGTGTGCAGTGGGTTCGGCTCCTATCTGAAAAACTCCAGCATCACAACACGTAGTGATAGCATGGATCACCCGTGCAAAATTATAGTAAGCAGATGACATCTAGATGGATATTGCAGAGTTATCTCTTCTTCGCAGCACTTTTTCACTGGCGTTCCAGCTCTACCTGTAGGAGAAATGCAAACACACATTTCGTTGTTAGCAGTGTCTCTGGGAAATACACGAATGCTTGCAATAAACTCTCACCTGATCATAGAGGTCGACCATAGTTTTGGAGAGCTTATCTCGCTCCGAAGGTCTCCCCCATCTGCATCACAAGTGCCGGGTGGATGCAACAGAGAAATTGGGTTAAAACGGCACGATACCCCGCCCACCTCAACTGCCTTGCCAAATCCACCCTTTTACCGTTGAAGAAGTAGGGTGACGCCGGGAGAATAAGCATGCCGTTCAACATGCTTGCCGATATGCTGAGACTTTGAAGCAGTGGGCGGTCCTTGCTATCGAGGGGCCCATGTTTTGATAGGGGTCAAACGATGTTTCGAACTTCACGCGGAAAAAAAACCAATAGTTGACGGCTCTTTTGCGACAACCCTAACCCTAACCCTGAGCCAACCAAAGATCCGCGCCATACTAAGGTGCTATCAAGCCCCAATAAAGTATCATGACAGTCCCATCGAAGTGCCATGAGTTTTATTTAAGCTCCATGAAGGGCCATGAAGTTCCATAGAGGCTGCAATGGGCGTTAACGAGCAACACAAAACAATGTAAATCACCCCAGATTCTTTTACCTTTTACGAAGTCGTCATCGGCCTCACTCAGACTGACTGGCGAAGGAAGTGCCGTCAAACATATATGGTTAAGAGGCCAGTTCCAACCCCAAACATGGTGTGCAGTACAGGTTCGCTAACAAAACGAACACCTAATCTGAGCAAAGGTTTAGAACCGCTTTTTGAAACCAACCTTGAGAAACCTTTGAGCACAGGCTACTACATTGGAGTAGGATTTCGTCTAGCGCTCGCCATTGACCACAATCTCGTAGTCCACACTTCACAGCGCACCCAAACCCATGAAGCTGATGTACTTGCTAGAGTATTGCCTACTCGTGGGCTTAAGCTACAGTCACCTCGGATCCGTCGCTCCCCCTCCCAACGCTCGTCCCAAGAAGGCGGAATACACGTAGCACAATTCACTTCCGTCGGGATAGTCAAGAACGCCAATCCTAACCGTGGCGGTAAACCGGGACGACAGCGGGTGCCGTCCAACCGTTGTCGCCGCGTTCATCGACGCCACGAGCTGCGATAATGGTTGGAAACATCGTGTATCGGAGGACGGGGGCTGTCCTTAGCGGCGGGCTAAGACAGTGAAGTAGCACGTTTCGGCAAACGCATTCCTTGCTGACGGGGCTCCTCGTACGAGAAACTGCACAATCAAATCGTTTCAATATCACTTTTGCTTTTGCATGCCTGTTTTTTCTGTATCTACTGTAGGCCATAATATTTTTTATCGGATTAAACGCTCATTTTTTAAATGAATGTCAGTGTTCGGGGTGGGGATGTTATAGTTCCCCTCAAGTGTGGGGCCTAAGCAAATGTAGATGCACGCCTGACACAAGCACGCGTCGTTATCTGCAGGGTAATATGTCGGAGGCATCAACTACTGTGCGAGAGCCATCCCACGGTAGGGGTTGCACGTTTTGGGGCCGAACGCTTTTAACCGGTTGAGCTCCCCACGTGAGGAACTACTACTAGTTTGGTATGATAATGTTACGAGTATAATCGTTTGAGGACGACTGTAGCGCATAAAAATGTTGGACGAGTTGCGCGAACGAATGTCTTCGACGTCATGTTTCCCGTGAGGTATTGACCTCATCATGTTAGGAGCTCAGAACGTCTGCTGCACCCCTGCCGTGGGATGACTCACGACCGACACCGGACATTGCTGGAGAGGAGGCCGTGCTCATGAGAAATTTATGTTTGCCTCTCGTACACATGCTGCATGCGGACACCGAGTCTTTCCAGTCTACGGACGACGAGCTTTCAACATCTTCATTGTGTGCGGTGGATGTTAACCGTGTGGTTGTGGCCATCGATAGGCTTGATGTGTCGTTACGCACGCCGTCCTTGGCTGACTTGTCTATTCCATTTTCAGCTATAGACGATGGCACGTGCAGTCCGTGATGTTCTATGTCGCATTATATGAAGTGACATGTATGTGCCCTTACCTCTTTCGCTCTGATACCAATCATGAGATTGCGCAGATTATCAGCGCACCAAAGACGACAAATAAAGGATACGTTGAATATAGAGATTGTGCGTATCGTATGGGCACTAAATTCGCTGTTTTGCGGTTGACGCGTTAGGCATACTGCATGGCGGTAAGATGCGGCCGTAACACGCTTGGTCTTGCCTCATCATGTTTATCGCAGGTTCACAAACACGCAAGTGCCTTCTATTACGGGGGAACGTAGTTAATAGTACCTACGGTAGACCCAAAAACCTACTGGTATATATTTATTTATTTTTACTACCAATATTTGGTCCAATTTACTACGTTCCCCCGTAATAGAGGCTCAGCACGAATTGAAATGTGTAGACTACCTGGAGGGCCTTATGTTCGAAGGCATAGCTTTCCCACGATACAATATCCATAGGCAGAGGATCAACGGGGACTGACTGCGACCAAGCTGCGTTTCGGTAGATATCTTTCTCACGTGCACTCTCTCCAGTCGGAGGAACTCTAGGTTCTCATCGTAGAAACCCCCAAACGTCTGCAGCTGCTGAAGGAACGCGATGAGCATGCACGTGTCGTACTTGTCGGGTCGCGGCAGGTTGATGTCCTTGAGGTACAACACGAGGCGTTCACAGTCCCGCGGTCGGTAAACCCTTCCGTCGGGAGCACTGAAGAGGCTGCATGTCTGCGCCACCTGTGTGTTTTTGCCAAAACGGAGCACGATGCACAGTATGGCGTAGATGTGTGTGATGTTGAATCGTTTTAGATGTCTTGCACGTCGCCACAGAATGCGCTATTCACTTGAAAAATTTGATCTCAAGACCCACCGTTTGTAGTGTAACCACTACTGGGCATCGTATTGCATAGATCAATTACGTTCAATTGTTCGGGGTATCTTCCAGGTAATCAAGAAATGCTCT
Source organism: Alaria marginata (assembly GCA_037833945.1). Classification (NCBI taxonomy): domain Eukaryota; class Phaeophyceae; order Laminariales; family Alariaceae; genus Alaria; species Alaria marginata. The sequence goes on along the minus strand of JBBMKB010001343.1, from coordinate 1,306 downwards.
ACAGTAGTACTAAGCCCGCATGTTGAAGCAAAGGGTGCACCTGTGTAGAGCACGTCTCTTGAGGCACTCTATACATCACAGCAATACAGGTAGCATTTTATGCCAGAAATAAATACCACGAACGGGGCTCCGCAACTGGGGAGTCATCCGATGATGCTTGTGCCCCACGTTTCTTCGCGTCATTTTTCGCTGTACGTCTAGGCCATTGGGTCATTCAGGCCAAGGCCACGGTAGAAGGGCACCCCTAATTTGACTCTACCAAGTACAGGCTACTCGCGTGAGTAGCTCAGTACCGCGCCCATTAAACCTAGGTTTTAGGCGCAGCGTAACGAAGACGTCCATGGTGGCGGTGCACGCAGTAGTGGTCTCGCGATAGGGCCGGTATGTGCCAGCCGGCAATACCGGCATTATAGCGGCAACCGGAACAACTCCGGAGACTGCCACTGTAATTTATTCCCATATGTGCCAAGTGATGTTACCGGTGCTACTGCGGCAACCGGCACTGCTGAGGGACCCCTACTGTATCGCTAAACAGCCGCTACTGCGGCAACCGGCACTGCTGAGGGACCCCTACTGTATCGCTAAACAGCCGAGCACAAAAGCGTAAGACTGAAAAAAAATCAGATAGCCAAGCGCGCCAGGCCCACATGCGACCACCCTACCGTAGCCCGGGGGGGAACACCGTTTTAGTCCTCGGATTGCTGGAGTTACAGATGAGTGGAATAATTATGATCCAGCGCTTAGTCTTCGTCAAGTTAGCCGTACACATTTTCTCAAAGTATTGTATTGGGCGAGTTGTGGAGCTACTCAAGTGTTGACCTCCAGAAAGGTCAGCTGCTACCACTACCGAAACTCGCGTCGATTCATGACGCTTAATCGTCTGGGGTATCTGACAAGTCATCAAGGAATGCCCTAGTACATTCAGATTTGATCCCACGGCTCGCATAATGTAGCAAAGCCACTTGTGTAAAACTTGCCTTCGTGATTACGTGTTCCGCGGTTGTTCTCGCATTACAGTGCAAAACGGTTGTGGAGGTTTTTATCCTCTTTCCTCCCCCACGCCCCGACCGCCCTCCACCACGGAACGCGCCATCGCCCGAAAATGCATGACGAATTATCATATCCTTTCCGCATCCCTCCGGTCCGACGAGGATGAATGGCTCGCTGTTCTCGATCCACGGCTCTATCATGCTCAACGCGCGCTGAGCGAGATATAAAGACACAGACAAACAGACAGACGGACAGACAGACAGACAGACAGACAGACAGACAGACAGACAGACAGACAGACAGACAGACAGACAGA
>JBBMKB010001232.1:0-17865 GCA_037833945.1 Alaria marginata | reverse complement strand
AATGATGCAAGGGCTGAATTTTGCTCAAGTAAGCGCGGTGGGAGACGATACACCCATTTTAGTGCTCTTGGTACCGCCACGAGAACACGCCCTAAAGACAGACCTTGCTTGGTGAGAGAGCTGTGTTGGTTGCCATGGTTCTCCCTATGATCGCCAACGATGGTCATGGCGTAGAGTCAAGTGTCTTTCTAACCCAATGCAAAATGTTTTAATCGATTCCATCTTAGGGAGGGGGAGGAACTCTCGAGTAAAATTCAAATTTGTTGTGCGACTGCGTACCTTGCGCACAATGCCTGCGTTCCGTGGTCGTCCAGTTACACGAGGTGGTGTGTGCCGCTGCGGCGTACAACTTGGTGGTCAATGTTTTTGACGCCCAACGTTCACGTACCCCCCCCCCCCCAACAAATTGACAGACGATGTTGCCCCAAAATCAATAGCACTGGAAGCAGCCGCAGCAGTAGATAGAGCACTATTTCGACTTATGCCATGCAACTGTCCTGAAAACGCGACCCGGCACCTGTCGACGTCCCATCTTCGTGTTACGGTACCCGAACCTTTCCTGCTGTCTACACAAGTGTGCAAGTATAATGTTCTACTGTTTGGCGGGCGTAGGTGTTAGGGTAAGGCAGACATGTAAGGCGTGCGTCTTGTACGAATCCCCATCCAGACGTGTAGTCGCTATTGCCAATGCTGCGCAGTTTCGAGAGTGGTATTCCGCGAAGGCAGATCGCGCAGGGTGTAGCGCTCTTGAGCCCCCCTCCTCCGTATGCCGTCTTCAAGCAGGTTCTATGTTATTTATAACCTGAGATGGCGCGGATGTTGACGGAATCATGAGACGCAGTAACAGACAAAGGGGTGGAGGGCGGACGAGAGCAAGTCAAACCGGAGGTGCGAGGCTACACACACCAATATCCACAGAAGTAATAAGATAGTGGTTTTGTGTATAGCTGGGCGCGCCACACCAAGGAGGACTCACGCGCATCACAATGCGTCTTGGGCTGCCACCTTGGTATGCGCGGCACCCTGTTCCACAGATTCGTATACTGTTTCGCCAATGACTCATCTCACGGTAGGGGTCGCACGTTTAGGGCCAAACGTTCATCACCGGTTGAGCTCCTTAAGTGAGGAACTATCATACCGGTTGTATGATACAAAATCGAGTATATTTGTTTTAGGACTAGCGCATAGAACTATTGGTTGGGTTGCGCGAGCGAATGACTCCGAAGTCATGTTTCGGGCGAGATATTGAGCTCCTCATGTTATGAGTCCAGAAACTTCTGCAGCACCCCTACCGTGGGATGACCCTAATGCGTGCTGTGTATTGTACCTGTATGACACGCACGGTTTTTGTCCTATGGGCCACTAGCGCCATCCGTGTTCGTGCTTTGTGGCCGAACCGTATTTGCTCAGCGGGAGCCCCGGATATTTGTCTGTATCTACTTGCTTACCTCACCTCAGGTTTCCCAAGTGGTACAAGAACGGAGGCTGCGTTGACTCCAGTAGGCGAAAACTGCACTCGGCCTCAGCCAGCGACAGCGCGGAAGTCACCTCCCGGCCTGTCCAGCGGTGACCTGCGCACGCCGTTTGACCAAGAAAACAAATGATCCAGGTACCCCATTGGCTCCGTCTATACCGAACGCGAGAGGAGCAGGACGGGTGCACGACCCTGCGCCGACCGACCTGTGAATGGCGCAACTGCTATATGGATTCCAGATGTACCCGGGAAGCGAGCCGCAGCGGGTTCTGGGCGTGGGTTCCGGTTTAGTGGAGGAAATTCAAGGTCCCAGCAAGAGGCGTTAGGGGAAAACCGTGGCGACAGAGCGGTTACCCGGTTTAGCGGAAAAGCTAGAGAACGAGAAGTACTGCGATCAACAGCGGGTAGCGTGTAAGGATAAAGTTGACCCCCGAGCGCAAGAAATCGCGGGTAATCAAGCGTCAGCGTAGGAGATCGGTGGGAGGTGCCCCTCCTTCGACACTTCACGTCGACCCTTGCCGGAGGCAATCGGCACCCGCAGTGCTCGTGTGCGCCGCCGCTGATCCCGGGGGAAATTATGCAGCCAAATTACTTGTTGGTGTGCGCCGTGTGCACCCGATGTTAGATGCGTTGCGTGCCTGGGAGAAGTTTTTCATTCGGCGATGGCTCCTGTGTGCGTTTCGTGCCATAGAGACTTGCCCGATGGGAAGGTGACACACCCCCGCTGGGAGCGCCAAATACGGGCTCACGCTTTTGTGCAAAAGCGTCAAGCTTCTGGGGTTGGAATGCCAGCGGTGATTGTGCTGAACTTCGAACCCCACGATGTCCGCCTCTGCCACAGGGAAGACTGCTCCTTGCCGTTCTTGATGCCAGCGGCGACAGGCTTCGAGATACTTCGCGGGGGTATGCTTCTTGCAGCCATCAAGAGAATGGTGGCAGGTGGTATGAGGTGGGTCAGGGTCAATCTTAGCCCCAGGCAGGGCGAGGAGTTTGAGGTCTAGACCGCACGCGGGCCAGACGTCAGCGAGGCGGAGATATCTGCTGTTCGCTTTCTGGTTCACTCCCAAAAACACTGGGGAAAGGGCTTTCTACAAGTGGCTTACATCATCGGTAGACACCGACTTATGGATCATCGTCCTGCTGGGAATAAGTTGCGGCAGTATCGTTCCATATGGCGAGGGGCCGGTATAACTGACGGCTCGGCAAGAGTTGGGGGGGGGTAACAGATGCCTCCTGGTGACCAGGTTTTCAGGGAAATCTGCAAACTACAGGACGAGAGGGAATAGGCCTCGCCCAAAGAAGGGCTCAGCGGCTGGTGTCCGGATGACCACGAAAACGTGCGCCTCTTCGTGTTCGTCTACCTGTTGGTGGGCTCCTCCCTGCGATGGCCCACTCACCGTTCGGGAAGATGTGATAGGTGTGCGATTGTCTGATCTACTATCAAAGCCCATACGTTGATGTGAACCGTGGACCTAGCCGGGGGTGTATCGCGTTAAGCGACAATGTGGTTAGTTAACGAGGTGGTAGCATTCATTCGAGCTGGATTGAAGTATCTGGGGGACACCCTTGCTGGAGCGGGTAACGTCGAGAAGTACGTCGAGGTCATCCAGTTGACCATGTTTAAACTCACGAAGAAAAACACTGCTAAATGCCGCCCGACCCCCCGAGTCTATATTCAGCAAGACTGGCGAGGGAGGAGTGCAACGGAGAGGGTTAGGGTGTCGACCGGAGACGAAAGGCGGCTGAGGACGAGCCTCTGACATCGGGAAACTTGGTTACAGTGATGTCCCAGCATTGCTATATCAATACCAAGAGAAGGACGCGCTTGCTTATATGCGGCTGCGACTTAGACAAGGCCGCAAACGACAACCACAGACGCAGCAGATGTAGCTGCAAAATGAAAAGGTGCCCACTGTTGTGTAAGTGCAAATACCGCTGTTTCATCGGCCCTCAGCCGGCGGCGTCGTGTCGAACGATGCCGACTCTGAAGGCAGAGATGCGGGGGGGTCAGAGAAGAGTTGAGTATTGCTGAGGAGGCGGATGGGGAGATATCCATCGATGCTTCGGACGAGGGGGCAGAGCCAGATGAGGATACGTTGATTCAATTTTGTAATGGGGGCGACCCGAACGCCCTCCCAGGCTGGTTATCGAGCGGACCCGACAACGGCGACGCGTCAGATGGCGGTTGAGACTGGCTTTGAGAACAGACTGTTTAAGGGGACGGCGCACATTGTTAGCATCTAACGGAAAGGTCGATATGTAATGGAAGCCAGGAATAGATCGCGAGCGCGCGGGTGGGGGGGGTTATTTATGGATGGTTATTTGCAAGGATAGGAGTTTTGGCCATACCGTATTCTATACAGTAAGTATCCGGCCTGTTTATAAACTTAGCATGGAAAGTGTCGGTCGATTTTTGCTAAAACGTTATAGCTAAACATTAAAAGGATGTGGGGGAGGGAAATAGGGAAATGGTTGGCGGACAGTCATTACATGAAATGCCAATGTTTTACGGGAGGGTGTTTGACTTATATCGAAACGGCATCTATCAACGCTACATTGTCGGAGGGCAAAAACAATCATATGAATACTATTCAATACAAATTACTGCAGTATAAGAGCTAATGTGCGCATGCCCCTGGGCGGTGTGGCCCTTGTGCGGTGTGGGCTCGGGCGAGCAGCATGATGTTGGGATGGCGTCCGCTGGTGCCGATAATATTTTGATTGCAAAAGGCGCCACGGGTTGTCAAATAATGTCAAACAAAATGAAGACTATCATAACAATAAATTGATACATCGCTTTTCCAGCTGAAATAGTCTTATTGCGATGGCAGAATCAAACTCAACAGGCGGTGCGAAGTAAATTGACGGAGCGTTTGTTTCCGGATCGCCCTAAAAACAAAAACATGCATCATCATATTCATACTCGTCCGGGTGCGGGTCATAAAAAGCAATGATAGGTAGATGTAGTACCAGTATATTATACCGGTATTATTACGAAGCACCTGGTAGACTTTATTGAACTCTTGGCATTACTTTTTATTCTCTATAGTGTCGTTGTTAGTTATCTATCCATTGGTTCGAGCAAGTCCAACTGCTACCGTGCCTCACTCGAAGCATGCCGGCACACATGCGGAGCCCTTGTATAAAAACAAATCATCAACACAGCAAGTGGCGTAACCTATATCTTTCTCAAATAAATGGACGGTACATGCACCAACACTGATCACGCCTTCGACGATATCACAACGTGTAGTCCACTATGCCAAACAATTCAAAGTGCCACGCAACCACGAGAGAACAGGCTATCCCGCGCGCTATGCACCATGACAGCCTACGGTCGGGAGTAAAAGCCCATGCTACCTGCATTTGGGCTCGTTTTCGCACAAATCCGTGGATTTCGCAACCGCATCTGGTGCTGTAGACCTGATTTCTGCGGCGAGGCTACTGTCCTATAGTTACCTACTACTTTGCCGAGTTTCGTGGCAATAGCTTCTACCTCCCGCGCGTAAGAGCGTCGTGTTGAAATGGTCGGGTGCTGTAAGAGAGGTTCCGCCGCACTCTCTGGGAATATTGCATTTTGTTTCGTGTATCGCTGTGTTGGCAGCAGCTCGTTTGTAGGCTGCATTGCACGTAATCGACTAAAAATTGGGTTGTCAGCTCGCTATGCTCCTACTATACGAAGATGTAGTGCTAACTTTGGACGTGCTGCCTGTTGCTGGTCAGTAGCTACCCTGTTTTGCGATCTGGGCCATTTTTTTCAAATCCTGGAACCATACCCGTGGTGCAACACTGGAACACGGACCTCGCACACACATGGCAGCAGCAAGAGCACACAGCACAACATACTCACTCACACAAAACAATCAGCACAGCAGCAGCACAAAGAACGCACACAGACATGTGGGTGGGAAAAGGTTGGCAGAGTGCTGGTGGGCCTAAAATCGGTGGTCGAAACCGCTCCAAATGACGTGTAGAAGAAATATTTACGATTCCAAAGGAATGCGGATGGATTGACGAAACGAGACGAAGAGCAGAGCGATTTTGTTGCTGCACCCCAATTCGAATATGGGTTTCACAGAGATATGGAGGGATATTCTGTTCGGGATTGGGTGTCCTGCGCACAGCACAGGAACATAACACAGAACCCGCACACACATGATAGCAGCAAGACAACACAGAACAACATACCTACCCTCACCAAACACACAGAACAGCAGCAGCACACAGAACGCACACAGACATGTTGGTGGCAGTGCGTTGATCAGCGGACGGGAGATGTGTGTTGGTGGTAGTGTGTTGGCAGGGTGCGGTGGATCGCTACCGCTCGAAAATCAGCTGAGGGAAGATGTGTGTTGGTGGTAGTGCGTTGGCAGGGTGCGGTGAATCGCTACCGCTCGAAAATCAGCCGAGGGGAGATGTGTGTTGGTGGTAGTGCGTTGGCAGGGTGCGGTGGATCGCTACCGCTCGAAAATCAGCCGAGGGGAGATGTGTGTTGGTGGTAGTGCGTTGGCAGGGTGTTGGTGGGAGCAACTCAAAATAATGTGGTATGATTTTAAACAATGGGTGGGTTCAACAAAAATCGCCGGAAACAGAGAAGCATGTGTCGTCATGAAGATGCTTGTGCTGTCCGCGCCCGTAACAATGGGTAGGTCCAATACTAATTGTTTCAAAGAGAGATGAAGCATGGGTTGTCATGAGGATGTCGAGTATTGTGTTCTCCGCGAGGAGCATAGGCTTCGATAGATAGCAACGAGGATATCTGGAAAAAGCACCAAATCAACCTTCGTTTTTCTTAAACTCTTTCCCTCCGTCGGTTCAAAACACTGAGAAGATTATTCAGCAGGCCAAACCCCACAGGCACCCACCGTTGACTCCGGACTATAGCCTGAATCTTGTCCAACACACGCTCCGCCCGCCCCCCCCCGCCTCCCTCCTCATAATAAAAGTAGGTGGTTGGATACCCACGACGAGTATACAGACCGTATGGTGTTAGCGCTCGTCTTATTCACGACACAATCGCAGTGCCGGCTTAAACTGTGACCTACTGCTCTGTTTTGCTCTTCATCGGCCAGGTTGCTTATTACGTTCATTTTCGGGGGTTGCACTTGGTTCGTACCTATCAGGTATGTGTGGTATTACTGCTGCTCTTCTTGTGCCGTCGCCAACACTTTTCCGAATATGTCATTGGAACACATTATTTTCGTTACCGTTGGCAGACAAAGGGTTGACTGCCTGGTGTATATTGTTATTATGCCGAAATGAAAGTGCAATCAGAACACAGCGATTTTGGTTATTGACCGTCGTGCACGTTTTAGCGTTGTTTTGTAGTGGAAATACTACTACTACCTCTGGTAAGGTCGAACACAGGAGTGAGAGAAGGCCCTGCACACCTGCAGTCTAACTATTGATATTTGACAGTGTAATCAACGGCGCTATCAACGGAGAAGGCCCATAGTCGCCGGACTTCACAACCGTCCGCGGGAGGAACGGGAAGCAGCCGCGGCATTTACGACGTCATGGCGAACTTGGAGGGAGCTGCGACGAACCAGGCATTCAGTAGGTCCGCTCATTTAGAAGCCGGGTTCCAGCAAACCCAATAGCGAACATAAAAACATATGCAGTGTACGAGATACTCTGGGCTCACATCTCACCTTCCTGTTCATGTACCGAGGAATCGCGAACAGACGAGATCGACAGGAAATCACCGGTCGGTCTGGGCCCCGAGGTCAACCACCGGTCGTGGCAGCAATGCCATGATTGGAGGATGCAGAAATTAAACGATTGTGATTGGCGACGGTGCAAGTCTCGGCGACAGCTGGGACACGCGTTCAACCAATTGTTTTCGACGGAGGGTGAAGGGCCTTGCGTATATTTGGGTTCTCATGAATAACACCGAGGCTGCAAGTTTGTCATATAGAGCAAGCGAAGAAGTCCATCGTGCCAGTGAGGCCTACTACTGGTAAAACGGGCGCCGAGGTCTAGAAGGGTACACCGGCAATAACAGCAACTGAGTGCGGTAGGGGTGCTACACCGTCTGATGATGCACACGCCCAGCACGGCCGTCTTGAAACCGTGCACAGTAAGTGTTGGCCCTGACAAAACCAGAGGGTGGGGGGAGGGGGGCGCGAGGGACGCCTTTCTATTTTTAGTGGCGCCTTCAAGGAGATGATCGGCAGGCCCACCTCAGATTTCGGCGATCTGTCCGACATCATTAATCATCACACAAGAAAGGTCGGGCAGTCCTGCCTATGTGGGGGTGCAGCAGAAGTTTCTGAGCTTCAAACATGAGGAGCTCGATATCTTACTCGAAACATGACATCGAAAACAACCGTTCGCGCATCCCAACCGCCATTTATATGCGCTAGCAGCCACCATCGTCTCCTACAATTTTATGGCCAAGATATTGCAACGAGGGGCAGAAGCAGGCCCCCTCTTCCACGAGTGGCTTCCTGTCCTCTTTGCTTGGAGAGGCCACACCGTCAATCCCGAAAGCAACGGGATGGACGCGGTATGTTTCGCGTTACTACCTGAAGGAGCCAAAACAACTCGATCGCAACATGGAATTCGCGAAACGCTAAATTAAGCGTTGTCAGCCACCTGAGCCGAAATGTTTTTGCATTTTATGGTAAGCCTGTGGGAAGGTGCATCGATTGAACTATAGGTGTGTTCGTCAAAGCCCATTCATCAGACACTTGCTTGCAATCCTAGAGCAAGGGGATTTCGAAACCTTACCTGCACTCCTACTGCAACACGGGACGAAATTTGTCCACTCGTGTCGTCTATCAAAACATTACGTCCGACCGACTGCTTATCGCTACTACAGTAGTAGTCTACACACAAAGTACGCATCGTTGGTCATATCTCGACATAGCAGGCGACGGCAGTTTATTGGCGATCTATTGAAACAGTATTGAACCAAGCCATAACTGAAACCGCCTAAACAGACCGTGTCTAAATTGACCGTAGCATACATTGGGTGTCGGACTGCGGACGGTCCATCGCGTCGAACACACTTCGCACGTGCGAGACAGAGAAGCAGACTGACAAATATACGCCCTATAGTGTCCCCCATCATATTTAAGCACTTAAACAAGATATATTGACGAAAATAAAATAATACCGACTAAGGACATGTGTTCGATGACGCCTACAAACCCTATTTACAGAAAGTGACACCTTAAGTGATCTGCCGTATTTTCTGCGTCTCAGGAAGCAACAATTAGACAGCGCCTACTGAAAAATGTCCAGACGACCGGACGCGATGCCTACTCTGAACGTTTTTCCGTCTCAAGAACTATCGCTTTCGTCATCCCAGTGGAAAATCTCGTAATCCCTTCTTCGAGCAGCCGCGTTACACTCTTCCTCGTCCCACGGGCATCCATTTGAACGTGCCCACCGAACAACGCGCATGTGCCCTGCCTCGATAGCGTAGGTACATGTCCGCTGGTCCCAGGGACAGCCGTTCGCCCTTGCCCACTTAAGAACCTTCAAGTACCCTCCACCAGCTGCAGTGGTGCATGTCCACTCGTCCCACGGACAACCATTCGTACGTGCCCACTTGAGAACGTCCAGATGCCCTTTCAGGGCCGCATTGGTACACGTTCCCTCGTCCCACGGACAACCATTCGCACGCGCCCACTTAAGCACGTCCAGATGCCCTTCAACAGCAGCATGGGTACACGTTCCCTGATTCCAGGGACAACCGTTCTCGTGTGCCCACTGAAGAACGCCAAGGTGACCTGACGAAGCCGCCGCAGTGCAGGTATTCGCGTTCCAAGGACAACCGTTCTCGCGCGCCCACTGCAGAATAGCCAGATGATTTTCTGAAGCAGCCTCCTCGCAAGTTCTCTCGTCCCAAGGACATCCGTTACCACGCGCCCACTGCAGAATGCCAAGGTGACCTAACGAGGCCGAGACGCGGCAGGTATTTTTGTCCAAGGGACAACCTTTCTCGTGCGCCCACTGAAGAACGGCAAGATGACCTCCGGACGCAGCCCCCCTGCACGTTTGGCTGTTCCAGGGACAACCGTTAGCGTGCGCCCACTGCAGAAGCTCAAGTTGCCCTGCTGCAGCAGCCGCTCCGCACGTTGCCTGATTCCAGGGACAGTCGTTAGCTCGTACCCACTGAAGAACGTCCAGATGCCCCCCCTCGGCAGCGCCAAAGCAAGCCGACCCATCCCAGGGGCAGCCGTTAGCTCGTACCCACTGCAGGGCACCCAAATGCCCCCCGCGAGCAAACCCGTAGCATGTTCGTTCATCCCATGGGCAGCCGTTCGACCTCAACCACTGTACAATGGCAAAATTTCCTCCCAACGCAGCCTTCTGGCAAACGTTCTCGTCCAGGGGGCAACCGTTAGCGTGTGCCCACTGGAGAGCGCTTAACTTGCCCGCACCAGCAGCCACTTTACTAGTGCTCATCCTCACGTTGCAGCCGTGCGCCCTTGCCCATTCCATGACGTCTAAATGCCCCCCCTCTGCAGCCTTACTGCACAACGAATCAGACAAGGGGCAGCCAACCGATCTGGCGCACTGGAGTAAGTCCAGCCTGCCAACACTCGCAGCCGCCTCACACACTGTCTTCCTCTTCATCAGGCCGCTTTCGAAGCGCTCCAACAGCTGGGGGATCGTCGTGTTTGCCATAATGGCACGGGAATGTTTGGGCCGCCCCCCCCACGCCCTGTTCCAGGTAGTCGAAACAGGAGCGAAATACAGGTACTCCTTGTGGTCGACGAAGTCAACCAAGTGAAGGACGACATCAGCGTGTGTCACAAGCGGGTTGGCCATGATTGCTGCTTGGAGTACCTGATTTGACGAGGTGACAGCGCGACGGACGCGGTTAACATACGCAGAAAGAAGGTTGGTTCTCGTTCGTTCAATTAGGTAGCAGCAACAGCAACCAGCCGTGTCGATGGAGGCATATTGGTTAATGTCGCTGGGTCAGCGCACACCAGTTCCGTCACACGCACACACCAACCAAGGCGCTGTTGCTGTATACGAACCAATCACATCCGCTGACAAGAAACTCGTTGTCGACCGTTGACATGATGACGACGAAGCACGAAGTCAGCAAATCGAGCGTATGTAAATGCTAGCGGAGGTTGCGCGCTAGGACTTCGCGGCAGCACCACATCCGTAGGTACGAAGTGTTTGGTTCCCTCGTTAAATGAAAAACGCTTGAAACCGGACACCAAAATATTGTGTATTTCAATACCATGATACGTTATCTTCCACACGTCCTACAACGAGTTTCCCATGCATTAAATAAAACACGAGACGAAATTTCAACATAACATCTCTTTCTTTGTTGAGATGTGCAGCGGACATTCGCTATTTATGGAATTATCGCCAAAAACAAAAAACACATTCGGCATATGCTGATCCTCGTGAATATGACATGCTCAATCAAAAGGGGAAAAAATAGTAGATCACATGTTTGGAACATATCACGACCTTTACAATATAACGAAAATTGAGGGAAACATCGTGCTTCCAGGAAGCAGAACAGTCAAAAGCGCAAGAACACAATGTTGGCTGTCGCTATATGAGGTAACGATCCGTGTACAACCGCTCCGGTTCACACGCGTCTTGTAACAGAGCCACGACGAACTCTAAGAGAGACATTGGAGGAGAAGCGCCAAATAGTCTCGCTAGAAACAGTACAGCGAGGGGTGGGTCACAGGGATCGAGACGCAAGGGATTTTTGGGAGCCGTCTATACTTAAAAAGTCCCGTCTTGTATAAGAGAAACGGTGCCGCTAATCACGGCAGGATAGCCCTAGCTGAGCGTGCTGTATGTGGCTGAAAACGGTAGGGTGGGGGGACCAGCACTGACGATCGCGAAGTTACAGGTGTTTGGAGTAACGCTCGATATTAATACCTACGTGGTCCTCTAATAAACCACGAACCGCAAAAACTGCAATACCAGCTGCAATAACAATGTGTCACAGTAAAGCGCACCGCCAAATCACTGCAACCTAGTCTTGTGTTTTTCGTACAGCCTGTAAACAAAGTAGCAAGCATATAGGAGTAGTGAAAATATATAAAGCGACTTAGTGAATATAAAAAATCGACATAGATCGTGCGGACTCGGCACGAAAGACGCCAACTGCCGCGAACGTCAAACGTTAATTTTGCGCTTGCATGAAAATGCGGTGTTTTGCTCGCGGTTAGTGCCGTTATGTCAAAGAACCATCTACTCCTAGGTTATCTCAATATAGAACACAGTCTTGCGCGTCGTGAATGTGGAGTTGTGCTTTCGTTCTCCCTTACTGTCTGAGTGTACTTTCTGCGTATGAGTTAGTTGTTACATTATAATTTCCACTTTACAATTGTAAGCAATGAAAGCCCCGTCGTTCCTCTATACAGCAGGGCCGTAGGCGGTCCCCGATATGGTGTGCATGACGAAATGTTTTTTCAGCGCGAGCCGCAGAGGAGTTATCCTGATTCACCCTAGCGTGGTCGTGGGGAATAGAACCGGCAACTCCGACCCAATGGCAGAGCCGTCTAAATCAGGTTTGAACACATCATCCCAACGCAATATAAAAACGAATGAGATGAAGGAGAATTATGTGTGCAATCATGGAGAATATAACAGTAGCCGGCGGTAGAGCTATAGGGTACCTGCCAACGTAGCGCCGTCTTTTTTTTTGTTACATCAAGGGTGTGGTGGTTACTGTACATGCCGCACACACAGTTGTTTATATTTTCCCATGTTTTTAGTATCGCGATTCGTTTAAAGCTTAAAAATATATATATATATCTGCGTGAAATGGAGCAGTATTGGCTAAAAGTACCATATCGGCAGGCCCGAAGCAGCAATCCCAGCTGCAAATACATAAATCTCAAACACACGTGCGCCGTAGCGAAAACGTTAATACCGGGAGTGCGGATTTCACCGTGGTTGGTAGAGGTTTCTGAAAAGAAAGAACATATACGTCGTTTATATTACTGGCGGCATTCGTGCTAAGGATGTGTTCTACCGGGTTGCGGCGCAACGGAAAAAATTAATACGGACAGAACTAACTGTTTAATCTTCAACTTCGGTTCTTGTGGGGGACAAACTCGCCCTCATCCAGATTTCCTTGTCGAGCGATGCGCTCGCGGGTATCCCGAAGTGTAACCGGAATGTTAGAAGCAGCGAGGTCGTCATTCCTTCGGTAGAATCATCGCACACTTATCGTACGCGATCACTGTGTTACGTGCGCAGCGACGTTTAATGAAAAAAAGGGCACCCATACCGCGAGGATCATGGTATTCACCCAAATCGAGTGTCGTACGAGTCTCTCCCATCAAAGTAGGATTTGTTATTAGGCGCTTTGATAGGACGGGACCAAATACCGAGTGCCATTAAAGTTGAAAAGGAAAGAAGATAAACAACAACGATACTGGTAGGGCTTCGATGTTTCCTTTGAGGTTCTGTTTTGATATCTTCAACTTAATCTTTGACGCAATAAAAACACCTCAAACCTACATCAGTACGAGGCACAAGTACCAAAAAAACAAAATGGCAGGTGTACGCGAAACAATGAGCGAAAAAGCAAAAATCAACAGTTGACTGAGGGAACGGAAAGAGGGTGCAACCCCGTTTTCGCAGCTCGGGTCAGGCCATTCGCGCGAGTGGCCCGGTACCGGTCTGACAACGGCACTACTTATACCGTGTTGGTGCCGCGGCACACATACTAACATGGCAGCGTTGCGTACTGCAAAATAAACAAAACAAAACCTTTCACCAGGAGATTTTAAAGGGTTGAAATCGATCTTGACTGCACCGGGGACGGACATGGAGCGAGTTGGTGACCTATTTCCTATGGGTTACCACTGATGTTTTCGTCTTAGGCGTCGAAACGTACAACTGATAGGGTTTCAGCCCAAGGCCGCACAAACAAAACAAACAAAAACATGACCGTATGGTCAAACTTGCATATGCGCATTTCTGGAGTGAGGATTAGTACCAGGCTACTATCCCTTTCCCGAAAATGTCAAACTGGAATTTTGTATAAACCTCCCCTTTGCAAATTCCTATCCAAATCCAATTTTAAACACATATTATACAAAACTGCTCATTCCTACACCAAATCAGAAATACATTCTTCGTATGAAAATTGCTAGATACAACAGTACAGGGGATAGCAGGGGCGCCTACTCCTGGCTGAAACCCCGGAACGCGACGAGGATACTCCCCATACCCTCGACGACGGCACCAGGCGGCCCACGAGGACGCACAACGGATATTTCGTATGAGCCTCACGGACAGCTTGGCAACAGTCGCAGCAGCATCGCTCGAGCAGCAGGCTTGGCTAGATTGCAACTGCGGTTGTAGCGAGACGGACGACGTTTCCCGAATACGTGCGAGTAACGGTTCTCAGTATGGATACACAGCATGGTCTTTTCGTTATAAGCACAACTACAAAAACGAGTGCTTCGTCGATGTATACTAGCGCAAAAGGTGTTGCTTGCTCTGCATTATCGTGTATTGTCCCCGTCGAGCTTACCCCTTGTTCAGAAAATACGTATGTTGTATAATGTATGTACCTGGTTCACGAGTAGAACACTCAACCACAGGGATTACGGCAGTATTAGTGGCATCGACTTGCATTGCGCTGAAACGACATTGGAACTTGCCTAATTTCGATAACCAGCTTTGGTAACACGTTGACCCCTGATACTTCACTAATCAACGGCAACAATCCTCTTCTTGCCCAAGCAGTAGTTCCCGCTGGCAATGAACATCGCACATTTATATTGTGTCAAACCCGAGTCACACGTGAGTCACGCTGAGATCGTTCAAACGGTATACAATGAAGCTATGCCCGGTAAAACTATTGATGTTGTTCAAACAAAACACGAAGGCTTGGACAAGGCGCGGGTAAGTCAATATCCAAAGCTTGGCATACGTTGTCCACCAAACAGGGCTTACTACCGGGAAAATATTCCAAGGCAATTGACGCAAAAACGTGAGGCACCTGTGTGGTTTTGTACGCATTCTGGGGTAGGGGGAGAAACGGGACATAGCTTTGTTGGTTTGTTCGGCTTCGTTCCGCTTAAGTACATTTATCAATTTTTCAGCGGGTAGATGTACGTTATGGGCCTTATGCGGTTTAGATCGGGTACTGCAACCCTGTGGAACCAACTGTGCTTATGAAAATCTGGGCACGCCGGTTCGGCTCAAGTGATTTACTTTGAAGAAAGCAATTTTGCTGCAAGGCAATAGTATTTATAGCCGGCCAGGGCGCAGGCTTGCACCGGACTTTCCACAAAAACACGAATAGGAAGAAGAAGAAGTTGTAGCGTCCGCTCTATAACGGCATTGAGGTCATAGATACTTCATGACGGGAGTCGTCCCTCCCCTCTCAGCCCCGGTAAGCAGGCGGGGTATGCACCATCTGGCCCAGCAGCTAATATGCATGTTCCACATGAAAGAGGCAACAGCATAGGTCCGCCAGAAAGACACACCGTTCCTTCAACTCTGAGCTTTACACATACCACCACAAAAAATGTGTTTCTTGTACATTACGTGACAGCACGCACCGTGAGCCGCCCAAGGAGAATCACGACCACAGCCAGAACACGAAAGCGGATGGTTGAGAGAAGCAAATGCGCGTAATATAAAAACAACAAAACATAAATGACACCAGCAACTACAGTAGGTGTTGCAAACATTATTCCTGAAATGTACGGCATGTACTACTGTAGGTTGCGCCTTCGACGTGAGGGCTGCTAAATATTTAGGGCGCGATAGAACCTACTCGAAAATGATGGACTGCGTGGGGGTGATTTACAAAACATACATTTCAGTCCGTATTTCTGGTGTTAATAGCGTCCCTAGTACATGGAACTGCAGATATTGTTGCTGCTGTTCGAACACTGGTAATGCTGCTGTACTGCTGCTGCTGCCGCACGCACACACCGGTACGTAGATCGTAATACCCGACGGCTGGTCGAGCGTGTGAGTACCGTACTGGCGTCTGTGTCTGTTGTTCAAAGTCAACGTACGTACGGTTGCGTCACAATTAAACGAAACTGCGGCTGCTGCTGTTCAAACACTGGCGGTGCTGGTGTACTGCTGCTGAACGCACACACCGAGACGTAGGTCGTAATACCTGACGGTCAGTCGAGTGTACGAGTATCACCGTACGTTCTTGTGCCTGTATCTGTTGTTCAAACTGATCACACATACGACTGCGGCCCTAAGATACTAAACTGTAGCTCCTGCAGCTGCGGATGTATAAATATTGGTGATGCTGCTGACTGCCCCTGAACGCACACAGCAGTACGTAGATCGTAATGCCCGACGGCTAGTCGAGCGTAGGAGTAACACCTACGTGCTGGTGCCTGTCGGTGTCTGTTGTCCAAACTAATCGTACGCACGACTGCTATTTGGGCCGCAGTTGCTGCCAGTAGTGGTGGCTGCTGCTGTTCTATGCTGCTGTTTCTGTATTATGCTGAGAGTACAATGGTAACGGGGTGGCCGATGGTTGAGGTCACGTGTACTACAGCACCAACTCATTCCTGTATATGCTGTTCATACTGTGGGCACGTGCACCACACAGCATAATAGTAGTGCGGCTGCTGGTTGATGAGGCTGCAGTGCTGCACTATGAACCCTTTTGCTGCTGCTCTTGCATCTGCTGCTCAGTGTGGCTGCGTCTGTCGCGGCCTCCATGCGTAGTCGCAGGGTGTGACCGGCAGTGGGTCGATCGAGTCTTGCTGTGTGTGGTGCTGCCATGCTGGTGCCGGTGTTGCACTTCTATATATTATAGAACGGCTAATACAAGGATAAGTTGCACCATCCCCATTCTGCTGTAAACCAACGTACACACTCAATTGGGCAGCGTAGTACCTACCTGGTACTAGTTTCCCATTGCGGGGCTGCATGCCAACAGCATCGACGAAATACTGGGAAGGCAGCCAGACTAGGAAGTCCTATAATAGTCGCAGCTGTTCGATTTACGCTGCGTGTTTACTGTTGTGCCAGACGAGACACGCATAAAAATGCCGAGGTCGAGTTTGACGCTTCTGCTCTATCAGCCACTCTTCCCGTCTTGGCGTTTGCTGAATAAAGTGTCGACTTTGTTCTCGGCCCGTCTCCGAGCCGTACTTGTCTAGAAACTTGGTTACCAGGTGTTGCATTATAGCCTCCCGCTCTTCTAAAAGAAAGAGCCAGGGGACACTAATCCAATAGCATGTATGTATAGCTGCACTGTCGCTAAGAAGTTCATTAGAATGCATGGAGCCCCACCTTCCGTGAAAACCTGGTTCGATTGTTGCTCGAGACGACAACGACACGCGGAAAAACAACTACACCCAAGAAACGTATACGGTGCCAAAACGATATGATAGGTAACTTATTTCCCCCCTCATATTCTTCAGTGAGACCATGAACGGAACCGGGTAAATTCGAAAGCTTCACTGACCTGAGGCTGGAGCACAAGACTAGGGTTGGCGTCCTCGGGTATGCGTGAAGCTGGAAGGCTACAGGAGTGTGCGTGCTGGCAGGCAGAGCGGATACAGACAAGTGGACCGCGAGGGAACTGCTTTCATGGTGCCAAAGTTCTATATATAGCCCTTCACGAAAACGCCTCCGCAGTCGTGTGAACACCGCGACACTCGCTTTGTCGAGACCACGCCCTCCCCTCTTGCCCTGTCTTTAAGCTGCGCAGACACGTCAACCCGCAGGGTCCTGTTGTTCGAATCGACAGCAGGTTAGTGCGATGTTGATATAGTTAGTCCGCTCTCTTCGCCCTCTCCATGACAGCAAGGACCGTTAGAGTGTTTGATTGTTTTTCTACTGGGCAAGTCTGCTGATTGTCGGCCGTACGTGTTTTCCGTAACACGTAACTGCGGACCCCTTATGGCCGCAATCGTGCCCGCTTGTATAGAACGTGGTGCCCTGTGCAATATATTGAGGTAGACCGCAGTACAAATATAATATGGCAGTGCAGTCGAAATGGTCCAGGGTGGTGTGTAATATATACAGCGCAGGGTTTGTAATCGCCGCTCTTTCTTCTCGCCAGTGGAATACAGAGAGGCGCTCGTATTGGTCCACATCTTCAGCGGAAATAGAAGGTTGAGAACGAATAAGAGACCTTCGTTTGACGATGGCGACACGCGGAGCAGTTAAAATAAAGCGAAGCTCTGCGTCAGTTGTTTATGCGGTTGGGGGGTAAGTCGATACCACATCCTATGTGCCTCTGGCCCAAGAGCTCTGGCTACTACCAGGCTGGGTACCTCGCCAGGCAAGCAGTAGCTACTACCTGGGTATCTTGAAGGCCGCGACAATCTATATATATAAAACTGAAAGTTGTTGATGTTGGTGTTTGTTGTTGTTATTGTTGTTGTTGTTGTTGTTGTTGTTGTTGTTGTTGTTGTTGTTGTTGTTGTTGTTGTTGTTGT
>JBBMKB010001121.1:0-17871 GCA_037833945.1 Alaria marginata | reverse complement strand
CGTACCTGCTTCAATTCATTGATTTCGCCCTTTTTTTGGTCGACAAAGAACGACGTGCCGCCCACGGCCGAATTTCCCCCGGCTTGCGGCCCCGTTTGCGGAGGACGTGCCTGGCCTGGTGCAGGCACAGGTCCCCTCGATTGCCCGTGTTGGTTCATGTCCGCGTTTCCTCGAAAGTCCTTATTTTTGAGCGTTCAACGAAGGACAGTTCCTTCCGAGACTCGATTTTTTTTGCTCGCTCGTGCCAAACGTACGTACTGACAACCCCGCATCATATCGGCTCGAAACAATTGAGCAAACCCCGAAGGATTTCTACGAGTTTTGGAGGGATGCAAGGGAAGTTGGGCAAGCCGAGGATGAATCCGGAATCTGGAACCCCGAACCCGTCACCACACGGACTGCAGCAATGGACTGCAGCAGTACGGGGAAGCACTGTCTTCGGGGCCGGCGCATCTGCAGAGTAGAAGGAGCCGCTCGAAACTGTTATGGAAACAGCCTGGTGGAAACGTGGTAAAAGTGGGAGGGAGGAGACGGTAAGATATCGAAAAAGCGTAACGGAAGATAGAAGACACGAAGAAGTGCAGAGCAGAAGATGCAACAAGAACAATCACAACAACACAGGAACCACAAGTAACCTAAGCATAAGGTGAGGACGCGCCCGCCCAGCCTGCCCCCCCCGGCTTCCCGCCCGGGGAGACACCATCAAATATAGAAATATAGCATCCTTGAAGATGGAAGAACCCCCCCTTCCCTGTCAATATATCTGGTGGGAGCAGCATAGGTATCCTCCGAAGCACTGGACGGGTTGCGCTCACAAGATAATTCGCGTTTTCAAGTGCACCCGTTGGTACGTGACCCCTAGCTCAGCTGAAACCTTGAAGCGCGTGGCTCGTGCGCTGTGCGGCACACCAACAAGCTCTGTTGTAATGGTTCATGCACAAGTGGTATCGCATCCGCGGTGGCTTGCGGCAGTGGTGCCTTCCTCTCCTCCCCTCTGCTCCATCTTTTTCTCTGTGCGTGCGTGAGAGAGACACCCATTGATGGTGATGGCTGCATCTTGTATCCTCTTCGGCCGGATCCGATTGCCGGCGCTCGTAGAAGGTGGGGGTGCGTGGGAAGAAGGCGCGGTATCAAAAGGTGAGGGTTGTCTAATCGGTATCGTCGTTCTTGACTTTTTCGATTTGTATAATCTTAACCCCAGGATATGTATCACTCGCTAACGGATATGTATCATCCGCCGTATGATTCCGTTGCCGCTCGGCTAAGTTGCCGCTCGGCTAAGTGGTGGGTGCTGCGTCCCCCTTCACAAAAAAGCAGGATCGCTTGGCTGCAGCCTGCACCCGGCAAACTTGCTTGCGCGTTTTCTTGCAATTCGTCAAACTTACCGGTTCTTTACGGTTAAGACTTGTGTGTTTCGCGCTGCGCACTGCACCGCGAAACTCCGCTAGCTATGAGCTTAAGCGTAAGGCGATATCTGCCCACCAAGCTTTAACTAATGCATTCGTCGACTGCGAGGGCGGGGGCGCGAATATCGCCTCCGATGACAAATAGTCCACTTCCGGATATCCCTCCGGATAACCGGACGGACACTCTCCTCAATCCACACATTCAGCTAACGGTGACACCACAACAGTACCCTTGATCAGGCACCGCGTAAAGCTGCAAACGTAAATCTGACTTCATTGCTACACTCCTGACTTACACTGCCTGGCAAGCGCGCGGTAACCCTGTTATCCATCGTCTTGTATCATCTATCTTCGTACATGTTTCAAGGAAAACCCGTAAAAGCTCTTCACCTCCCCCCCCCCGCTAGCAGGATGCAGCTCGTTCTTCGTGCGACTTGCCGAACACCTCACAGCGCTTCGTGCTTGGTGCACGCAATGTCTGCCTGGTCGGTGAAAACCCGGCGTACTCCGTCCTGATATTGTAGGGTGCGAGAGTCTATGTGGCATTAAGACTACGGCCATGCATTGTATGAGTACCCTCCCCCCCCCCGCCGCGCCCCCTGGTAAGCGAGGCCGTAGTCGTACGGCAAGCGCTCGCCGACGTTCTCGAGACAGCCGACAAATCGAACTGAACATTCAACCCGGGCTCAGCTAGCTACTCTATACAGTGCCGTAGCTCCACACGGGTGCCTAGCCCGCCACGTTGCACTATTATATTCTCCCTCTTCTCTGGGGAGAGAGAAAAACCCGTACTGGTACATCTGATCAGGCACAATCGCAGGCAACCTCGAGACCTCGAAACACTAGACGGCGTACTTCTTGTCACCAAGTTGCTGGACGTCTCCGTAGCTCTCAAGCTCCAACACATCCTCCACGGATCCTAAGAACGTCGGGATGCGCTCGTGAATCCCGGATGGCTGCCGACAATAACAAACGTGATCGAGAGCGCACAGATATATATGGATGGGTAAGATACAGAGATGATTGGTGCGTGCCATGGATTGGAGAGCGTCTGCACAGCCGTCAGTGACGGTCGGACGAAACCTCTTCATCTCGCGGTTCCTCCTGCCGTGCTTTTTTCTCCGATTGCCATAGCCGCGCAAATGGAGTTGCCCTACGATTGGCCATGCTCCCTGATTGCTACAGCTAATAGTTGCTGCTTGCACTGGCACGAATCGCTGAGAAGCAAAGCGACCAGGAGTCATGCTAGTATCTCATTCGATTTTTCTCTAAACGAATGTTTAAGGCGGGGCAGTGGCACGATGTACCCAGGAGCTCCCTACGCGAAGAGCTAGACTAACGAAACCCACAGGTCAGCGCGCGACATTGATTGAATCGGGCCCTCGCGCTAGAGTAATATCTCATCGCTGTACTACATCGCGCTTTAATCTGTTAGTCAACATTAAACTAGCCGCAGCAAAACACCCACCTGTTGATCCAGCATTGCCCCCGCGCCGGTAGAGGCTTTGCCCCCTGCCTGTTCCACCACCCAACCCATGGGGTTCCCCTCGTAGACTAGTCTTAGATGGCTCCTGTTGCATGGTTAAACGATGAACCGGGTAAGGGGAGGGAGTGCAAACAGATCGAGATTTCGTTCGGTGAAGCAGTCGCGTACTCTGACTCGCATGGAAATAACCGCACGGGTTCCTGACGGTGCACGGCCTCACGGAACCAAATTCACGGATTATCGCCTAGTTTACGGTATCTAAACACTCTCGGTTGTACTATAATACTACTGCTGCTACTACTACCACCAATACTACACATATACTGCTACTAATAGTACTAACAGTACTATTATAGTACTACTACTATACTATTGTATATATAGTACGATTATTATTACTACTACTACTACTACTACCGATACTACTATCACCACTACTACTGCAACTACTTATATTACCAATGCTATTCTACTGCCACTACTACTACTGCCGCTACTACTAACATTACTACTACGGCAGCTGCCGCTGCTACTACTGCAAAAATATATGCATATCATTACCACCCTTACTGCTGATACAGTGGTAGTATTACGTACTATCGCAAGTGCGTGTAACTATGACAACATATTCTGCAGAGAACGCGGAAGGACGCGAGCAGCCTACCCTTCAAAACCCCTGAATTCATACGGCGCATTCAGACTGCGCTCTGCCGACCCCCAGCGAAGCAGACGGCCACAGACCAAGCCAACCTAACCCAGCACAGCGAACGCAGGGAAGCACCAACTGCAGGCTAAACAGTACAGAAGATCACCTCGGGTTCATGGCGATCCCTCCCTCGAACAGTGTGTAGTGGACGTCCGCCACCAGCGAACAGACGTACACCAGATCGAATTTCTCCCCGCTCACCCCGGCGCCGTTTTTGGCATCCGAGATGTACCGCCGAAGCCCTTCCGGCCAGTCGGGCTCTCGTGCTTCGTTCAGCGAGTAGCTTCGTCCTTCAAGGATGCCGAGTTGGGATGTCGGGGGTGGGGGGAGGGTAGTTACATGTGAGTGGACAGATTCAGTGGGCCGAGGCAAGCAAGCTGACCGTAGATGGCATAAGAGGTGGTGACGCCGCAGAGAACAGAGGAAGTGGAACATATTTGAAGTGTTACGCCAATTCTTATACAGTCGGATCCGTCAGTCGATTGAAGATCACATCGGGCTTTTTACACAGTCGAAAAATAGTTTTTTCGAATGAGCAATCCGACTCACACATTCAGTCGAAAAAAAGGGGTCGTTCCGAATGGATGTGCGAGTCGGATTGCTCAGTCGAAAACCGTTTTGAACCCATCGCATCGCCCATCCCACCACCAAAATACACACACGCCCACATACCTATACCAGGTACCACACAGTATTCTTCAACAGCGCCGACGCTGGCTTGGCTGCTGCCACTGCCACTGTTTCTCGCCGCAAGTCAGTGTGGCACATTCCTAGCTCCGCCCGCCAGCAGCGTGAATCATACGATTGCAGCAGCGCGCGGTGTCGATGGCATTTGCCAACAACGGCTTCGCTTGCTGTAGTTTTGGCGGCTCTCGGCTGAGTTCAACGCCACGAACGTAGTTTTGGCGGCTTTCGGCAAGTCTAACGCCACCAACCCACTTGGGCAAGGGTTCGTCGCGCGTGAAGCACGCGTTGATCGCGGGGAACGCGCGAAGCACAGCGCTCCCAACCGACTTTAGACTGTCATACAGCAGTACTCCCCCACACCAACCGCCTCCAAAAAGAGCACAAAACTATAAAATCGACTCGACTGATGATAAGAAGGAGGCCCAGGAGAATCCAGTTGAAACAAAGTCAAGTCGGAAAAAGCCCTTTTCGACTCACGGATCTAACTGTATAAGAAGTGGCCCTACAGGAACTTTTTCAACGCTTTAGACTAACTGCTCATACCGCCCATGTCTTCTGTCCAAGACAATATTTTCAGGAAATAATCGAAAGTCAAAAGCTTATTTTCGACCGTCTCAGGCAGCCACAACGCGAAACAGCCGCGTGCACTATTTTTGCAAGGCCCGTTCTATGTCAAACGCTCCTTGTGGAATGCAGTGTTAAAGTCTCTGAAAACGTGCGGTGGCATTCGAAGGTGGGGTGACGGTCGTGGCGTGTAGTCGTTCACTGGGAATAAAAGGATTCTTCCAAATTCTTAATAATTTTCCCGGAATATGTTTCCTTGGTTCATTTGTCAATTTTGATTAACTGCTTATACCAGTACCTCTTTTCGGCATCTTAATGCTCCGCTTTTTGAGAACGAACTCCCCCAATGACCTATCCAGCTGGAAGACATGAGTACCCGCCCCCAGGCTGATCACCATGACCTGCCGGTACCCACATGAACGCGGGCAAACACAAAACGCGGGATACATGCGAAACAAGGGCAACGCCAAGCATTCACCAGAGATGATTTTTGAGAGAGCAAAATACGATACACGCGCAGTGATGCATACGTACGATCACCGCAGCCAAGCACCTTTCCACGGTTTCAACGCTTGTCGTAAATTCGGGCGATCTATGAGGGGTTTGAACATTTTGGGAGCCCTATTGTTTGCTGCAGCTCCCAACAGTTTCTAGGGATGCTCACCATGTCGAACGCGCAAGCGAGCCTCTGCCTTATTACAAGCGGGCGTTGCACCGCCGCGCAGGAAAGCCACGAGTAAGAAAAGCGTTTTCATAAAGTATTCTCCAACTGGAAATTTTCGTGCGTACCGTCGAACGTCGACACACGGGGGGCTTAAAACTGGCGATATCTTTAAGACTTTCATCCTCTCACCGTAGAGGACGAATAGAGGCAGTAACCCCCAGCCACCATTTTGTTGCCAGGCTGGAGGGAGTTCTCCCGCGCGCTCTTGTTTGGGTCAGCCAAGTACACCCCGAATATGGTCCCTGGATTCGTTCGTATGGATAGGACAATGTCGCGGGTCAAGGGTAACGCCACCACCAAAAACAAAACGCGAAATAAATCGTACGGTAGTTGCTACGTCATACGCAATGCTGCCTGCTTTGGGGAGTAACGTGATAAGAGCTGGGACGCTCGGGGGCGCATACAACTTTCTTGTCGCAATGGCCGCCAAATCGCGGCCAACCCAACGACGCGTTGGATTGACGAGGAGCGCCTCCGGGACTAAAGCGGGCACACGACAAGATCGCACCGGTCGGAATGGAAGCGTCGATGTTAGAAGAGCCGTCCAGCGGATCGAAGACGACGACGTACTTGGCACCATCCTCTTCTATAAGCACAGGCTCGTCTTCCTGGACAGCCAGGAAGCGCCGACGTCGATGTATGTGGAAGACGGGAACGGGGACAGGAGTTACGATTTTCGCCGATACAGTATGACTTACTCGCACTCAAATGCCGTGGAAGTATTAAATCAAGTCAACGTGGACAGCTGCGGCTATACCCTGGTATGAGAGTTTTATCTGTACACTGATTCGACAAAAACCCCAGCTGAGAGTGCATTCAACCAGACTGGTTGCATTCGCTGCTGGAGGAACAACTTCGGCTCCTTTTGTAAGCGCCTTTTGCTGCTCTTTCGTGTGGCAGCCATGGTACTGCGGCACGGGTGGCCTATCGTGTATGCTAAACGATAAGGATACAATGACATACCCATCAAGTCGAGCTCTAGGGTGGTGCGTCCAGCTCGGAGCCTGGATGATTCGCGCGCGACGTCTTGGGCGTCTCAGCCAATCACACCCAATGTGACCAACCATTGTTTTTGTTTTCTGTTCTATGGCGGTACATACGTTTGTGCACACTGAGAAGAGACACTCACGGCTCACGTCGTACATATACTTCATATATAAATAATGGTTCTACGTATATACGAAGACAGAATCAGGCTGCTGGTTTCAGCTCCAAGATGTACCAGGTAAGCGTTACTACCCATCGAGCAGCCCGTGCTTTACCTCGTACTCGTACATAACTGCTCGTATGTATCCTTACTACACCGGTGGGTTATACTGCAATATACTACTGCCGCGACCTTGATAGAACTCAAGTATAATTAGTGGGCTCGTACGGTACGTAAGTGCTACCGTCGTGCAGCACGCACCAGCAACGGCCCACCTCCTCGCTGGCCAGCACTCGTACGACACCCGACCTCGCCAAGAATCCCTTTAGCAAGTCGTTCGAAACCACGTCCAGCTTCTTCTGCTGGTCGCCCCCGGCGTTCTCCCCGCCCCCGGCAGCGATGCCCGTGGCTCCCGCGATGGCTGCACGTTGCACCAGCATCGATATGCCTTTGCAGGCCGCCTCTACGGCGGCAAACAGGGGGACGATGTCCTCCAGCCCTCGACCTATGCAAAGTGCCGGTTGAGCAGAGCAAAGAAAAGGATGCACCGCGTGTCGGGGTGTGTGGGCAACCGCGAGAGTTTGGGCAGGCAAGGTTTCTCTAGTGAGCTGCGAGTGTATCTGTTATCTATCGGGGTCTGCTGGTGGTCGAAACTTTGGCAAGATGCTCCGATAGATGGACCTGTATGGCTACAGCAGTAGTCATCTTTACTTGTATCTGGTACTGCTGTACCTGGTATCAGTATTAAAAAGGTGTAACATCAGCTGTCAACGTTTAGTCTAGTCAGCTATCTCAGGGTTTATTTTCGGATCGCCCTAAAAACGTCATCATATCTTAGTAGTGGGTAGGGTTACACTAGTGCTGTGAGTGATAAGTGCTCTGCTGTACGTTTCAATGACCGATGCAACATGCAACATTTGAACATTACGCACTGCATCATGCAACATGCAACACAACAGCAACGTGATGCGCGCGTGGAGGATTCTAACTGTCCCTAAAAGCGTTACACGGGGAAAACCAAGCGCCAAACGAGCAACGGGAGCAGGTCGCCCCACCTGGTCGTTCTCTGGCTTCCCGACCGACTTCACTGAGCAAGGTGGCGGGGGCGTTGGCGAACAGCTCGTCTTGAGAACTCATTGCGCATGATGATCTTGCTCGCGATAAATTTCGATATGATGTTGAACATCTTCCCGCAAGTTTTAGCCCCCCTGGTACAGCTATGGAGAACGAGCCAGATGTCGGGAGCGATGACAGCATGCTAGACCATAGCAGCAGCTGTGCATAGCAAGCGGGCATTTCACTGCTGTGCTACACCCTGTGCACTTTGGCGCTGCTTGCAGTAGTTGCACCTGATTCTGTTACATTTTCTACTTTGCTTTGTGTTCCAGATTTATGGAAGGATGTTTTTGCCGGGGATGTCCTAAATATACCAGCCGTTTGAATTTTTTGAATTTTTCGTTTGGAACTCGTGTGACTTGACTTTTGCAACGACGCACACAGGCAAAGCAGACGATGGCTACCGCCGCCCCCTTGCTGCTTGACCACGTTATCAACCCCAACCACGATGCACTGGGCCATTCTGCGGTGTTCTCAGGGCCCGAGGGCAACCTGTTTTGCGTCCATTGCGCGTCCGAAAGGTTGTCTACTTTCCGTTGGTGTTGGCCGACCCTCCAAGTATTTTCCTCGGACCCTCGGGTCAGAGCTCTAGGTAGATCCTCCCTGTAAGGAGAGAACCGTTCGGCAAGCCTAAATCAGTGCTGGTGATTTAGAAGCACCGATCATCTCGTCTTTTCTATGGCAGGGGGGAGGCTGAGCTGGGCAGAGGGCCGGAGAGCAAACCCCCCTCCTCTATCCTTGGCCTTGGTGCAAAACCAGCTTCGCCACGTATCGCCATGACCTCGTTTTTTCGGCCTCCCTTTCTGATGTTCTATTAATAGTCCCCTCACTCCCTGCACACGATGTTTTTTGCATTGCTTGCAGGTACAAGAGCGCCCCAGACTTTCGCAGGCTGGCACTGCTGGATGGCCTTAGCATCATACTCAAGTCCCATGGCCCGCAGTATCTCCACGATAGCATCGACGCGTGCCTGCCTATGCTGCTTCAGGGGATTGACAGCGCGGAGACGGGCATAATGAGGCTGGCAACAGACAATGTTCTGGTGAGATGAACAGCTGGCGAGCCAGATAGGAGACGTACATCGCATTTGCTAATCGAATACGAGCGTTGCTGCTGCTACTGCTGCTGCTGCTGCTGCTGCTGCTGCTGCTGCTGCTGATGCTGCCGCCGCTGCTGCCACTGCTGCTGCTGCTGTGCAATGTGGCGTAGTGTCGACGTAAATGTACGAGGATCGCTTACCGCTAGCTCAGAGTCCGAGTTGGTCACGTATAGGTTGGTGACGGTGTCAGCGGTATACGTTCTGAAAGGGACGAATGTCGCCAGCCCACAGCAGGTCTCCAATCAACCAACAGCGAGGGATGCGCATGTTTGGGCTTTTCCATGGCGCATCATGGCAGTCCTCCATGGCGTGCCATAGTACTGCCACGGGCTTTCGTTATTTTGTCATAGCATTGCCGGTGTGTCATGCAATCCCCATGGCCTGCCACGGTACTGCCATGGGCTTTCGCGGCACTGCCATGGGCTACCATGGTAATGCCACGACAGTGCCATGACACCGCCATAGCGATGCCATAGGGGTAATGACATTTCATGGGCGTTCATGGGCTTTCACGACCTGTCATGGCCTTTCATGGCAATGCCATGGCAGCTTTTCATATGGCACCGACTGCGATGGCATACCACGAAACCTTTCATGACATTGCCATGAAAGCATCCTATGGCAGCGTCATGGGGGGCCCCATGGCATTGGCATGGGACTGCCATTCCCAGGTCCCATAGCATTGGCATGGGAATGATATTGCCGTGCGATGGCACTCCCACCCCTAACCCTAACCCTATGCCCATGGTATTAATAGTATACCTTTGCGGCGTGCCTTAGCGGGGCCGGCGTGTACCATGATGGCATGGTATTGCCATGAAGGCCCGTGACAGTGCCATGGCGGTGCCATGAAGGCCCACGGAAGCGCCATGGAAATATATACTGCAATAATGCTGTGCATCGTTGGCTGTAGCCCTACAATCCTTGCCAGTTGAACACCCATCGCTGTCACTTCTGACTACAAGCCGACACCTGGTTTTAGTTCGATTTCATTATGGTTCGTTCCTTCCCCGCCCACCCCCCTCCCCTTCACCGCCCACCCCCGCTTGTCTCCACCGCCCATTGCACAAGGCTCTCAAGGGGGAACTTCCAGATCCCGTTGGTCTTTTGGCCTCCCTGGTCTCCCGCACCATTTCCTTCGGGCTACCACGAGCCTCGGGCCACCTGTACCTCATCGGGCAGCTCCTGACAAACGCTTCTCAAGATCAGTCTTTTTCCGCCGCCCTCGGCCACGCTTGTATCGGGATCCACGATGCGCCGGTTACAGGCATTGGGGGTGGCAATCCATCGGGAAGCGTAGAAGAGCAGCTTCGAGGGTTCGCGTCGTTCCTGGCAGCGCAAGCGATGTCGGTGTCGTGCCCGGACAACGTGAAGTCGGACGTGCTGTACGTCGCCATGGAGCTGGTGGATTGCTGCGCGACACCCGCACATCAGGAGGTATCCTTGCAATTTGTAACTTGATGTGCTATTTTGAGATACTCGAGGAGACTTGGGTTGTCGAGGAAAGCCCGTATTAGGGGGTGTACGAGTACATTATTTGACTTTTTCATGGTTAGAAAAGGCAGCCCCCATGGCGTGCCATGACGTGCAATGGCACTGCCATCGGTTTTCATGGCACGGCCATCGGTTTTCATGGCACTGCCGTCATGGCACTGCATTAATTATCATTGTGATGCCATGGCAGTACCGTGGCGATGCCATGGGAGTGCACGACACGTCATGCGAGCCCGTGACATTTCATGGGCACTCATGGGATTTCTCCCAAATTTCCATGGGCTTCCAT
The DNA here is from genome assembly GCA_037833945.1 of Alaria marginata. Lineage (NCBI taxonomy): Eukaryota > Phaeophyceae > Laminariales > Alariaceae > Alaria > Alaria marginata. The sequence goes on along the minus strand of JBBMKB010001121.1, from coordinate 7,153 downwards.
GGCAATGCCATGGCAGTGCCATGGGTTTTCATGGCATACCATGGCAGTATGGGCTTTCGTGGCATGGCAGTGGGTTTTGATGGCATCGACTGTCCTGGCATGCCATGAAAACTGTCATGGCATTGCCATGCACATATCCTATGACAGTGCCATGGGATCGTCATTGCCGTGCTACATATGGCGTTCCTATGGGTATCCCATGGCGCCCCCATGGCATTCCCCCCTCTCATGGGCTGGGATTGCACCGCCATGAGACTTCCATGATCGTTTATGGAGGGCCATGAAAGCTCATGGCAGTGCCATGGCTTTGTCAATACAGTCCCACGGCAGTTCATGAAGGGCCATAAAATCTCATGGTAGTGCCGTGACCCCCCTTCAAAATACCATACATCGGTGCTATGGGAGTGCCACCAAGACCCATGGCAGTGCTTGGAAGGCCCATGAAAGCTCATGGCGAGCCACGAAAATGCGATGGTAGTGACACTGCACACCTCGGACAGATCGGATAATTTAGATATTTCGGGGCAAACATATTCCTGGAATATATGATCCGCACAATCCAGATCATGCTTGCCGGGTGGGATCTGTACGACACGGCTCTTGCGCACATGTTTGCCGGGTTGAATCTGTACGGTACGGTTCTTGCACAATATCTCATAACGGCAATTCTAAGATCTAGATGATTTAGATCGTAATCTGTCCGAAGTGCAAACGTTAGCAGTGGTATTCGCTGTAGCATAGTGGCCATTACTATATGACAGTGCATAGGAGTTGACGAAGAAAGTCCAATGGCAGTACAGCCCCGGCAGACCATGGCAGTGAACCATTGTGGCGTGCCATGGCGGTGCCACGGCGTGTGTCGTGACACGTTCCATGGCACCAACATGGTATTGGCTTGGCGTGGGCATGGTGCGGGTCATGGCAGCTACTATGACAAACAGCATTGCCATCGCATGTCATGGCATTGCCATGGCACCGCCATGGAGATGTCAAATAATGTGCAATGACTTGAAAGTGTCAAAAGTGTGCATCGCTGCTGTTTTTCGGCCGCGATCACCTGGCGCCGAGCATCTAAGTTAGCTTATCTCCCTATGTTGTTGTCACGTGGTGCTTGCCGTGTACGCCAACCTTGCTTTAGTTGCTGCGTCTGTGCTGTTGTGCCCCCAACGAAGCGGTGTATTGCAACGATGCACATTTTTTGGCATTCCATGGCACTGCCATGACACTGCCCTCATTGCCCATGGCTGTGCCGTGGTAATCCCATGAAGGCCCATGGCAATGCCATGGCACGCCACAAGGACACTGCTGCCATGGGCTGCCGGGGCTGTACTACCATCACTGCACTCTCCTCACCAACTTCCATGCGCTGCCATGGCATTGATTACCATGCCACTGTCATAGCAATGAACACAATGCCATGGCACGGCCATGGCACTGCCGTAGATAACCATGGGCCTTCTAAGCACTGCCATGGGTCTTGGTGGACTCCCATGGCACCGCTATGGACTTTTGGAGGGTGGTCATGGCACTACCATGCACTGTTAGGGGCCTCCGTAAGCTGCCATGAGACTGCTATGCCAAGGTCGTAGCACTGTCATGCACTTTTATGGGCTTCTATGGCAGCCCCATGAATGGTTAGGGGTAGGAGTGCAATAGCACCGCGATGGCAGTGCCATGAGACCTCCGATGGCACTATTAATACCATGGGACACGTTCAATGCAATGCAATGCAATGCAATGAAGTTGTCGTCACGTGCCACGGTAGTCGGTGCCATGAAAACCCGCGGGAATGCCATGCAAGCCCATGGCACTGCTATGACATTGCCATAGCATCGACCACGATTAGTCGTGAAAGCCGATATACGCCCATGAAAGATCATGGGCTCCCGTGGGATAGCCATGGCATTTTTCAGGATTTGCCATGGGTTACCATGGGCAGTGCCGTGAAAACCCATGGCAGTGCACTGCCATGACATTGCCTTGGCGTTGCCACGAAATATTGTGAAAGCCCATGAACCTCCATGAAACGGCATGGGCTCCCATGGCATTGCCATAACATTTTTCAGGAATTCCCGTGGGTTACGATGACAGTGCATTGACAATGTGATGAAAGCCCATGGCAGTGCCATGGGAACCCATGGCAGTGCCATGGAAACCCATGCCACGCCATTCAACGACCTGGGGGCTGCCATGAAAGCCCAAGAAAAAGTCAAAATAATGTAATTACGTCACTGCGTGCGGGACGTCTAGTCGGTTTCCGTTGCTGCAGGTCTGTGTCTCCCGAACTTATGTCGACTAGCATAACATTCACCACCGTGCAAATTTGCTATTGGTAGTCTAACGTTTGCACTCGATCTTACAGGATCGGGCACGCATGCACGACATGGGCGCCCACTCGTCACTGCCACAGCCGGGGGATGACCCCTTTGTGTGCATCATGTTCGCCATTCCGCGCCTACTAGTCCGCCGGTCCTCTTGCGACGAATCGATCCAGCTGCACAGTGTCGCCTACCTCGCTGCGGCGACAGCTTACTGCTGCAATCGGACGAAGGCGGGAGTGCCGGGTTGGTTCGCCACTATCGCTGGTGAGGAGAAAAGCCGCTTGCTACAATAGGAGTAGCGCGTTCTAAAACCTTGTTTTTCTGGCTGACGAGGCTTCTCAATGAAGGAACTACCATGGTACCTGGTAATTAAACATCGTCGGAAATCTCATTTAATTGTGGTTTACGTTAGTTTTCGATATATATTGTACCTAGGCATCGGGATTGTTCATCGGGTTGCAGTTTCATTTTTGCTTCAAGTAGAGGTCCCTGGGTGAGACTTATAGAGTTCCTCGAACGAGGAGCCATTGAAAATTGTGGGCTCTATCCGTGCCATAGCACGCGCCAAAAAGCTTCGGCCGCACGCTGTTGCCTATGGATTCGCTGCGTCGTGTCACATTTTGTTGGATATAGTGCCGGTTGAATAGTGCCTATATGCCGGTATAGTGCCGGTGAAATCGCTTGACACGAGTGGAACCCGCCATACTACTCACTGTAGTACCAGTATCGGTATGATACGATACCCAAAATAGTGCCGGTGTCCGGTATACTGCCGGTATTGTTGGCTGGAAAATATCGGCACTGTAGGGAAAACACCACTAATACTGTAGTTTATGTCCTTTTCAATGTGTTTAGTAGGCATGCTTCATTGGGGGTGAAACTAATTGTTGTGAGGCTCCTCATTTGACCCACCCATGGCACTCGCACAGAAACTGACTTTGAGAGAAGATGTGCACTTAACTCGATGAACAATCCCATGGCGTGAACCCTGGTAGGTATATCGATATACGATTGGTGTTGTAAAACACAATTGGTACTCCAACGATGTTTGGTCGTTCCTCAGTGGAGGACCTCCGTCAAATTATACAGGCTGGTTCATGTTAAAAGTGCCAATTTTTTAGCCCGGTCAATGTCCACGCCGTTTTTGCGAGTTGGACTCTGAAATTTTGCACACGGATTATATGAACCAATGTTGGCAGAAAATCGAATGACGGGTGTGTGTGTGTATCTTTGGGTGTTTCCGTCAGATATTTGGTCGTTAAGTTTGTTTTCGGATAAATTGGGCATTTTTTGGCCTTAAGGGACGCCAAATTTCTCGCGAAAAACAAAACAAAACGAATCACCCCGTCATTAGATTTTTCGCGAAGGGTACATAGAGCACGTGTGCGAAGTTTCAGGGTCTTCTTCACAAAAACAGCGTGAACACTTGAATTTTTGTATGAAAAAGTGGTGAACATTTACGCCATAAGCTTGAAATGACTTGTTTTTAGTACTAAACCGATTGTGGGCGTAACATGTTACTCTAAATCGATACAACTTTGTCAGATCTTAGAATATTTGTGTTAGTCGTCGCACAACTATGCCTTGGGGTGCTTGACGCCGGTTGGGTACGATTTATTCATTTATTTGTGTTGGGCCGATGTTTTGGGGCCATACAGTTGAAACCGTGAAAATCCGATTTCGACAAAAGAACCAAAAGCAAAAAAAACTAAAAAATCTTGATAATTAGCCAAGGTCAATACCTACCATCGTGCGAAATGCTGGGACGATTTTACTAACTTCAGGCGAGAGGAGAAGGAGGCCGTCCATGGGCGTTCTTCTGTGCTGTGAAAGTAGAGTAAAAGTACGCATTTGAAGACGAAAACAACCCGGCGAAGCCAGTTTTGGCCAAATATATATCATGCCATGGTACGTTTTGGGGCATAATTTTTGAATATTTTTGAAATCTGAACATGTCACGTTTTCCCCCGTCTTCATAGCGCTCAGTATGGCACCACCTATCTATGTGGCATTCGAGTTGATATTGGATACAGGATTCGCCAGAGGCTCGAAATTTGGTATTTGGCACTTTTGATGTGAACCAGCCTGTGTGATATTGATAGCCTGTAAGCAGTTTGGCCAGAAAGTGCCACGTACGTACGTACTGTGCCCCTATCGTGGCATGCCTCTTTATTTGATGTTAACAAGTTTGCAGTTTTAAGTATGCTACCTTGCAGTGAGTATTGTTTCAAAGTGCGGCGATTGCGATAGCATGCCCCGTCTGATTGTGGTGCCAATCACTTCGTATACTGTTTCACACATCGGACAGATCATCATATTATAGAGCATCTGTTAGGTTAATATCCTACCAGGTATATTATAAAAAATAAATACACTTCAGCTGTGAGATCGAAACTTTTCGGTCGAAACTCACCTTTGCAAGCTGCGTGTGATACTCCGATCACGCGTATTACTGGGTGTGTATGTCCTCATGAAAAATATAGGTCGGCGGCTCCCCTTAGTGCTAATAACAGCTAGTACCAGGGTCAATACGGTGATGCTAATCAATCTGTGCGCGGAAACTACAAAACCCATTTTGAGGGGGACAAAATCTGACGGCTGCGGAACACGATATATACATAGTGGTAACTTTTCTTAACACACAGTCGTAACATCGGTAAGGGGGGGGGGTCCTGTATATGTCGTTATTATATGATATGTTGTCCGGGAACTACTATTTATAGTACAAATCCAACCCAGGAAACATATGCTAGGGCATTCAGATCGCCCGGCTCTCAACCGCACCCGGCAACATGGTCTATGGGCCATGCAGATCATATACTGTAGATAAGGGATCTGTCTGCCCTGGGATACATAGATCATGAGTAGTTACTAGGCCATGGGGTTGCTCGCCGGTTTTGTACTTTTCTGTGTTCTCGAAGTCAGTTTGTGGGTGAGGTATATAGAGCCCCTCAATCGAGGAGCCTTATAAAAATTAGGTTTCCCACTATCGAAGCATGTGTCATCGCACAAGGCTCAAGACGTATTAATAGTAGCAATCCAATGTTCCTTGCTTATAGCGTCTCCTTCTACCATAAAAAAGAATGCGTGTCTTGAAAAAGTATGTATCACATGTCTATGAATGCGTCAATCGGGGGCGACGGGCTTTGGCAGGAACATTGCATCGTCTCCTAAAACAAAAAAAACGTACATTATATATTGCACTCTTTTTTGTAACCCTGCTAGGATCTGTCGTCTCCAAAACAAACCAGTTGTAGTGCCACTTTGCGCTTTCGTAGTGGTCTTCATTCGCCTTCTGATGGAATGAATAAATGTATTGAATAATATGCTTTAACTAATTATTTCGCCTCCACATTACTACCTTTTCTACTACTACTGTAGGGGTGCCAGAGGTTCTGGCCACCCTGTTTGACGGCAGTGGCAGCGGCGAGCACGAAAGCATGGGTGGGGCTAGCAGCTCACAGCCGCTCTCTGGTAGTCTGTGCGGCACGCTCAAGACTCTGTTGATGTCTTCTTCGTACCCAGTGCGCTCGGCCACAGCGCGGCTGATCTCTTCTCTGTGCAGTGACGGCTCGTCCCCTGTGGAAGGCGCGGGAAATGCGAATCGAGCTGGATGCTTCTTCCGTGAGGCTCTGGTAGCGGCAAGAACCACAGGTAAGCCTTCTGTTGACTCTTTCACCGCTGCGAAAAGTTGTTCTGCACTAATTCCACGTGGTTTTTCATTTTCCCGTATCATAAGGGTATAAAGTTAAAATGTTGCTACTGCCAAACTCCTCCTGCACTAATTCCAAGTAGTTGGCCCCCAAAAAGTGGGTGCGGTTCCACCGGGGGGTTAAGCGCGCAACCGGCACACGACAAGAATGGGGTTGCGAAGATTTCGTTTTATGGAAAGCAAAGAGGGAATTTCGCTGGATTTCGCATTTCCTCACATATAGCGTGACTCAATGAATACAATGGTCTGCACTGCTAGGATGCTCCATCGCCCATGTGGGCTACACCATAGGGACCAGCCACGGTTAACCATGAGGCAGTCCACGGATACCCGCCATAGAATAACCCATGGGGTAACTCATGGGTACAGTGCTGGCTCCCTATAGGGCTGGTTGAATAGTGCCACTGCTCTCTATAGTGCCAGTGGAATCGCTTGGCACGACTTGAACTCTCTATAGCAACTCTCTTTAACTATATTCTCAATAGTGCCAGTGCCCTGAATAGTGCCGGTATATTGGGCTGGCACATGCCGCACTATTCGGAGTCCCCTACTTGAACCCTATGGAGTACTCAACGATTTCCCACGGTTGTCGCATGGGCCACGCATAGTTCACCATGAGGCGCCCCATGGCATGCTCCATGGCCTACCCCACGGGGCAAGCCGTGGGGTGCACGATCTAATGGAAACAAAACACGCTCTGCGCCATGGGATTAACCCATGGGACGCCCCACGGTGTAAGCCATGAAAACCTTTACCCCACGGGACGCTCCACTGGTCATCCCACTGCGTATTCCATATAGTACCCCATGGGTAATTTGTTATATGGGGTGTGCCATGGCACGTACCATGGGGCACTCCATTGGGTATCCCACGGGACGAATGCCCCGTCGTGTTTCCCATTGGCCTCCATGGGTTTTTCACATGACACGCCCCGTAGTGTATCCCATGGTTTCTTCGCGGGGAAAATGCCCCATCGGGATGGGTTAGATGACTCACGGGGTATCCCGTCGGCCTCCATGTCCCCCCCCCCGTGGTACACCGCCTCCCGCGCTGCTGCTGTTGCTGCTGCGCTGCTGGGGTTGGCGTCGGTTGGCAACGACGCTGTAAAACACGCCTCTCA
>JBBMKB010001120.1:0-32519 GCA_037833945.1 Alaria marginata | reverse complement strand
ATCGAAATACAGAAATTATTTTGGAGATTTCTGTTTTTGGCCGATCGATAAGAGTCGATAAATCGGATCTGGCACGAAATTTTTCCTGGATCTCTCTATAAACCCTGTTTTGTTTTCTGGTTTCGTCTCCCATAAGAGTCAGCCTCAAGGGTAATCTTAGAAGCGGGGAGGAGAGCGAGCAGAGTTGTTTTCTAGTTTTGTAGAGAAGCTGTTGGCGAGAGTTTGGAGGAGGAAGGGGACGGATAATCACTGATCGTATTCCCGCAAACACGTACTAAAAGGTATGGTGTCCTATTACTAAGCTCGCATGTTTAGCTTCTAATCTGTAACGAGAGTCTGTGCATGCTGTATGCTATATGATATATTTCTACTCGCCTCTGTTGTTACTGTACTGTAGTCACTAGTATTCTCATTTTTCCAAAGCTGAATATTATGTTTACCAATCGCCTGGTACGGTGCTCCGGCAAGGTTTCTGCGGCCTATCCCGCCCGGTCAATGCATCGATCCGGGGTTTCATGCGACGTATAGGTTTAAAAGGCTGCACATAGAAGACACTCCACTACTCTGTCGTTTGTCATGTTAAGATCTCAAACGTATACCGTACAGTAGAGGTGTACCCCTTAATAAAAATACTTGGGTACTCGCGAGTAATACCCTTCTCCCAAATATTCGTGACGAGTAAGAGTAACACTTTTGTACTCGCGTAGTATTAGGCCCCCGAGTACTCGTGTACTCGCGGGTATCGAGTACTCGGGTACTCGCTGTTTCAACACTAGAAACCCCGGGGATTATTTTTTTCATCCCCTAAATCACGTCCCCTGGGCAGTATATCGTAAACAATCTCTTGGAAACCCATTCCAACATACAGCATACGTCGACAGTGTCATATACCAGGTATATTATTTGAGGTTTTCCCGGCGGATTTCCCGTCTGTTAGCATGCTTGACTTTTGCCTTTATTTTGCACATCGTGTTCGGGACGCTCCCCCCGGCATGAGCTTTCACCCGTTTGTTATGACTTCGTTGCTCGTGAGTATTGTGCAACATACGGAGCATATAACATAACATGTCAGCATTAAATAGTGCCAGGTTGGAATTATCCTACCTTCTGGTGGGGATATAACATAGTGGTAATGTAGCATACAATCGTACGCATTTTCCTTGTTGTTTTCTTGGTTTTTCCCACAGGGTTTTCCATTGTTCTGGTTTTCAGGTCACATATTTTTTATAAAATATGCATAGTACTAAATATCTAAATATCAGGTTTATATCATCGAATGATACGTGCCAAGGACCAGGATGGCCGTTGTTTTTACTCGAATGACGGCTATAGCTGGAGAGTTGAGAGGCATAGCGAAGTGACAGGGCATGGCGCGAAGCGCGTGTCGAGATCGCTCTCTATCTTATTATTTATGTCACGGCCGATTCGTCTGCTTGGAACACACGAACACACGCGGCACCCAAGCTGACGTATTTAAAATTATTTATATAAAATTAGCAGATAGGAAACAGAGGCGGTATTCCCTCGTGGACTCGTCCTTGATAACATTATGTTTCAAATACTTGAGCAGTGAACTCGACCTATTAATAGCTAGTTCGACCAGTTGGGTGGTCGATACTCGATACTCAACTTCGCAAGGTCCGTTGTACTTTGGCCGAGCAGTTTAACATACTGTATTCCTTAACCCTGTAGTAAGAAGGGCAAACAAAAAAACACACTAACTCCAAGTCAGTTGTCCCCAAAAACGTGGGTACGGTTCTAAACATTTACCGTCAACTACTCCCCTGGATACTGCGGGGGCCAACAGGACAAAAGTTTTGGAGTGTGGAGAATGCAAATCATTGCGACACCTTTCCCTTCAAATAAAATACCAGCTGCGTTACCAACCATCTGTTCGTGGCAACTTTAAGGACCAAACAAGGTCGAACAAGGTCCCCAGTACCCGGGTACTCGGCTCTTAGACGAGTACCCGGGTACTCGCCAGAAATAGCCCCAAATACTCGCGAGTACCCGAGTATTAATTTTTCAGAATTAGCGAGTACTCGTTGCCCACGAGTACTTGGAGGGGTACACCTCTACCGTACAGTCTTACACTCCCAATGTGTATACGGTTGTCTTTATACGTAAACAGTACCTCTGGGATGTCATAAACAGTCAAGCCTTTACGGGACGAGGGGATAAAGGAAGACGTCGCAGAATTTTACGCGCACTGCTATGGGATAACACTGAGGTTTTTGAAAGGACGAGGGGGCGATAGCGACCGAGGATTATTCAATTAATATTATTTCATATTGGATCGCGTATATACGTACACAGGTGAAGTGGTAAGTGAAAAAGTGTTTGGGGGTGTCGATAATAGATCGGTTGATGCTATTTGTATACCTGTATGTCTGGAGCCGGCCTAGAATGCACGTTGCACGACGCACACTGAACTGATCGAAATGAGACCTTGGTCGTACGCACGACAAATGTAGGGAGAACATGCTCTGGCCAGTTTTATGTCCAGTCGTCAAGAGTTCGTGGGTGGTACATTCAAGGAAGGGGGCCCTGGCGTTTCTGGAGTACGGACCAGAAAATCCCTCGCTGTATGCATTTTTACTCTCTTCCAAACCTTGAGCGTTCTTGGAGAATACAAAAAAACATGCAACACAAGACGAGAGGGAGTGTGCCTGATGTACTGAGCCTACAACGCGCAGGGCACGCAAGGAGCCAACCGGCAGATTCCAGGGGGTCATCTGGACCACCTCAGCATTTTCATCGGATATAGCTACCGCTATCTATGCCGTGTGTGGGGAGGGACGCTGCTGGACCTTGTGGAGATTGGAAAAGGGAGATCGATCGTTTTTTTAAAGGGTCTATTTTCCTCGGCGTTGTGGTGCGTGATAATATACGGTAGGTGCCGAATGCAATGCTCCCAGTAGAGCGCCAGTCGACGTATCACTACTGTGGACCAAGGGGGTAGTCTCCTAACCAGCACTGTGTGAAAGAGAAGCCGCTTGCCAACCAGGCAGGGACACAGGAATGTTCTAACACTCGGCACACTCGAAACTCAATCAATTCTGACGATTTGTCGTGTTTTATTAATGTAGAGGCCCAGAAATCAGCTTGGAAAAGCTGACTATTGCAGAGATAGCTTGGGAAGGTGGGAAGTGAGAGGGTGGGGGTGGGGTGGGGCGCGCTAGGCCCGCTGATCCGCAATCCTGGATCGACCACCTCCCCACCTAGGTCAAACAGAACGCCTCCTCGACTATATCGAGGATGTTATGCTGCTTACAGTAACCCTTAATGCACTAACTCAATCAAACATAGGCAGCTAGTCGGACGGTTACGTTTGTACTTTCAGAGGGTTGATCACGGATGACCAAGTTGTGTTCTAGCTTCAACTCCTGTGACGTGTCCGTGAGCATATTCCTACGGAGCTAGTTCATCTAGTACTTCCATGACAGTTCGGTGGCTCTTCAGAGGAGCCACCTGATAGAAGTCTGACTATTCTTATTGAACCATAATGGAGATCCGACGTCAACCATTCTAGGAGACTCGACACTAGCTACGAAGAGATACGAAACTAACCATTCGAGGAGATTCGATACTTAACCATATGGAGATACGACACTATGTACCATAAATGTTAATATACGTGTCGCCACTACATTTCTGAGTGACGACCGTTCGAGTGTCGCCACTATATAATCGAGTGGCGACTGTTTTCTTTATATTATATCTCTGATATACTTAAGGTCTATCACAACTGCCTCTGTTTGCAGCTGTTGTAAGCAGCTCTTGGGGCACTGTAGCTGGCGTTCTTGGTGGCTTCGTTAATAAATACCAGGCATCAAACAAACGTTCGGGTTATTCTTTAAAAATCGACAGGTTTTGACTTTTTGACACGCACGCAGAACCAGCGATCCTGTTTTTTTTATTGATGGATTTATGTGCAACGTCTCAGATGCACCCCTTCTCCTCATCTCCTATACCACGGAAAATGAGTATCACAGCCCTTCCCTCGCCAAACACCAGCATGCATGCAGGGGGTGTCTGGTGTGGGGTCCGTTTGGCATAATCGTACCCTAACCACTGACCGGTTCGAGATATATGAAGTGCTGATGATGCGGCTGCGTACCAGGCACGTTCCTGATCAGACACGCTTCTTTGTCCCCGTCTAACACATGTATACGGGCCGTGCCTGTTTTTTTGTTTGTTTGTGTTTTTGTTGATTTATCGAGTAAAAATAGCTGTAAAAGTATTTTTTCATCAGAAGCTATACTATTTCTGGAATTTATTTTTTCGCGGTAGAAATAACGCTCTACGGAAAACGTGATACTTCCTCAACCACGGGTTCGATTTTTGCGATCTTTATATATAAAGAAAGCGTATGTCCACGGCAAGCTGTTACGTACAAGTGCCAGGTCACTCGGACGCATGGTGCAACCCGAAAAACGCCTAAGACATTATCGCTGAAAAAAGCACCCTGCCATATATTGGTCACCCTGTAAAACGTACGACTTCTCGCGCCGCCGATGTTGTTTAACATTGAACTTCGGTGACAATACCAACCAGTGGCATACCGACCGATGCCAGCCTCTAACGGAGCACCGCATTCCTTACAGCACGAGCGCAACAACGTAGTGGAGCTGCAGAATACCAAATTTCAGGAATATCTGTACTGGATGCAAACACACCAAGGACTACACTTCAGGACATACTGAGTATACGATTGTAGTTGAAATTATACTGGGCTAAACCTAAGCTTTCTTTCAAGCCCTTATGAGCGTCAAAACAAGGTGTGGTTCGGGAGGGATCACGTGTTCTGTATGGCGTGTTTCGTAGCCTCTATTATACTGGAAATAGTAAACCTGCTGCGGAAAAGACAAATAACACAAAACAAAATTGAGAAAAAGAGAAAAAAATGCATATGGAGTTACAGAATGGTCGGCGCGGCTCCTAAAGTATCGATCACTCAACCGGTCGAACTCCCAGCTGAGACATTGACCTATGACTGGTTTGAAGTACTTACATACATGTAGAATGGAAAAAGGTATAACAGCAGCAACGGAAAGTTGTCTTTTGTTGTTGTTGTCTGTGGTCGTTGTTGTTGTTGGTCTCTTCTGTAACGAACCCCGGGTACGAGTATCACAGCCCTTCTCTCTTCGAGTTCGCCGAACACCAAATAGGATGCAGGGAGTGCGTGGGGTGGGATCGGTTTGGCATACTCGTACCCTAACCCCTGACCGGTTCGATATATGTAAACTGCTGGTGCTGCTGTATACCAGGCACGTCCCTTATCAGGCACGTCCCTTTTCCCCCTGTAACACATAAATACAGTTAAGTTGAGAGTCGACCACTCAACCGGACGAATTTACAGCTGTCGGGTTGAAATAGTATGATACCAGGTACCTGGTACCTGATACCGGCACAAGACTGCTCGGACAAAGCAATGCAGGACACTAGGATACGCTGCAACAGTGTGGTGTGTGGGGGTGCCCGCGGCCCGTCTAGCGTAATGTAGTTACATGATGGAGATTCCACACCCACTGAAAATCCTCACTACTCCCACCCTTCTAGTTTAGTATACATTGGTTGGTGTTTTCGTTGACGACCCGTTCCAATCGGAAACAGTTTGACCCCGAAAGATACCTGTATCGTAGCACCTCTTCTTTAAGGAAAGCTTTCACTGCTGTCATTTCAGATTTCATTGATGTCCGAGATATTCCATCCATGCCTCGGGGGAAAATATTTCTGTACTTCCGTCTTGCGCCGCCACCTTCCTGCTCTCTCGCGTTCCCAACCGTTACCACATTGTTTTCACCGGCGTCGCCGTCCTTCTTGCAGTCACCTAGCCACTATTGCGTTCGCTTGCATGTTTTCGTTGTATGTCCGGGTGAGCACACAAAATCCACCACCTCTCACGCCCGTTTTTTTCGCCTTGCCGGAAATGGCACCTGCAGTGCCACAACGCCGTCACAGCAGCACCACCAAACGGAGGCAGGTTGGGGGCTTTCCGCAGTGAGTGACCGTCAGCCTCGGAAAAATCTTGTTGCCGTGACTTTCGATTTTGGTTTTTATCCTGCTCACACGAGCACCGTTTTGACCATGCCTGCTAAGTTAGTACAGTAAAACACGACGTTCTTCGCCGCCACCGCCTCACGAAACAAAAGTCAGTTAGAGGAGATGACGCGGGTTGTCAAGCTACGCGGTGGTGGCCAGTGCGGGTTCGGTGTTTGACGATATGGGCACCCGTATACCGTCTGACAGCCCTCTTTCACGACCATAACCGATTGAGGCTTGTTGATCACAGTTAGGGGCTATTTTAGACCATCCCCCCCTCCCCCCCTTTGGGGATAACAAAACGGTGGGTCCGCATCGCCAAATGTTGCCGCTTCCAACGGTGTTTCTGCAGAGACACCATGATCAACGGCGACCATGAGCATTTTCTTCTAAAAGGTTTTTCCGAAGTGTCTATTGCGCAGAAAGAAAGGAGGTTCAGAGAAGCACCACTCTCGCGAACTATAATAGAACATACGTTCATGATGCGGCTACTCAAAACCTGACCACGAACCTCTAGGGACAGACACGCCAGAAAGAGAAGGCGAGGGAGAGGAATGCCAGTCGTACTCGTATAAAACCTCATGCAAGAGCTAAGTATCAATGCCCTATCACCAGCAAAGCGGATTACGTGGCGGGGGGGGCGAGAATGTGTCGATTAAAAACAAGAAAACCACGCAACCTTCATATCATCAGCGAGGAGCGGGGCCGGGCGATGGGACTGGATCACTACTGTAGCAGAGTAGAACACTTAAACCACACAGTCGAGAGCCATATTATGCGCGACCAGGTCGCCTAGGCCGCCCCGGTTCTTGGCCAGGGGGGGGGTGGACAGAGCGGAAGCGAGACCTAAACCCCGTTCGGCGGTGTGGAGGGGTTGACTACCCAGAGTTCCCACTGGTTCGAAGGTGGAACCGCCAGATCGTTCTGGCGAAACAAAAACAAACACGACACACTGGTCGATCCATGCCGCAAAATGAGCACCCTGGCACCCACGTGGCAATCAAGTATCAAGTTGTGTATAAAGAAGGGAGGGTCGTCCCCAACTCGCTTTCTCTGCATGCGTCCACACCAGAGAAAGGACATCAGTCTTTTCGAATATGTCACCCACATGCAAGGACGTATGCTAAAGGTGTCAAACTTCGCCTCGTAAGAGGTGCTAAATGTGATGCAGCCCACTCTCCTTGAGACTCGGGAAACACCACAAATCGATTCGCGCTGGGCGTTTACCTGGTCTTTGAAAATTAGACGTGCTCCGTCCCAGCGTTGTAGGGATGCAAATAGCTGGTATAGTCATAAGACCGCAGCCCAGCAAAAACGAGTACACCATGAACCCAAGTCTTGGGCACCCCCGCTTAACCACGCAAGCCACCACAACCAGTCGCCGCCCGAGTCCGAAACGTTTTAGCACGGTCTGGCGGCAACTTAAGGGCTGTATGTATGAAGCCGATCGGAAATCGCGACGCAACCCTAGCCGGATACCAGAAAACCACGGGTTCATGCTACGGTAGAAGGTGCCCCAAATTGTCACCATTATCATCCCCTGAGAAGATCTATACCTCACCCAAAAACTGATTTTGAGAAAAATTAAAGTGCTCCACGATGACCAATCTTATCGCCTAGGCACACAATGAAACATATCTAGCAAACGGAGACCGAAATTGCGATAATTTTTATATTAGGAGCCTCGTCATGCTGAACACGTATTATAGCCAAAACCTGCTGCTATTATTGTGGTTCGCGTCCACGCCGATACCGCTAAGATGTCTTGCTGGGCAGCACCAATTGGTATCCAACGGTATGGCTCATGGCGCTGCAATTTTGGGGTGCCAGCCCAGTAGATCAGGCTTTGGCGAGAGATTGCTTTACTTGCGTGGCATGCATCACGGCGACCATTCAATGTAGATCGCGAACCGATTGGTGTGTGGCGACCTTCAATATTTGTGCAGTAGGCGCTGAATCGGTGGCAACGTGTTGTCTCCACTGGCGGGGTACGAGCGGCCTCGGATGCCCTCATTTGCAGAGTATATTAGGGGTTTGGCTATTGACCACGAATCTGTTTGGAGACGCATCGCCCTTCACATTCTGCAGAGAAAAAACTGCAATAATTGGGTGTTTATCACGATTATCGCGTACAGCTTTACTACGTAAATATGTAAATAAACATATCCCCGGCCTGTGTGGTCGTCCGTGGCCACCATCATTCTCCCAGGATAGAGGTCGGTTATCTCCCTACTATCTATGTCACCTCAATTTTGAATGTCATATACGTTGACACTCTTCACCTTCTCGTCTAACACATCCCGTTGTCCTTGTGCTCTCCCACTATGTTAGATTTCCTTTTCCTTGAGTGACGCGACATATAAAACGATGTGGCCTCTCTGACGCACACGATGGGTTTTTCGAACAGACATTTAACCCCGTTAGCTGACACCTCCTTGCCGAACATAATTTTGCACAAAATATAACTGTGCTCTTCCGACAAACTCGCCGATTTCAAACTTATCATACAAAGTCTTTGCACTGTTTCTATGAACCTGTGCACTCCACTATCAGCGATGAGGGCTGCATAACCGAAATGGTTTGGACCGGAACAACTTATGCCCGGTAGTCTGTCACGTTGTACTGTTATAATCTACACGCAAGCTAGGGTGCATTGAACTAAAATAGTTCTCCTCACACTTAAAGAGCTCTATGCGTCACAAAAAAACGACTTCGGACAAAATAAAAGTTTAACCTGATGAGTAATCCCATGCCCTAAACCCACCACAATTGTTTTTCTAAAACACAAATTGAAACTCGCCTGGTAGTGGGCAATCATTTCCTCGCTTGAGGTGCACCAACAGGCAGGAACATGTTCTCTAAACAGTTCCACCCCTATCGTGGCACGCGTCCTGTTCCCGCCCAGACCGCCGCCACTAGATCGCCCCCCCAAGAAGCATAAATCCGTATCTTACAGCGACTATATCATGAGCCACCCGTTTTTTTGTTTACTTAAAATGCTACCCCGGATGTACGTGTGGGAGCGAGCAGTTGAGTGTGTGTGTATTCATCCCCTTTATCCTGGGCGCCAGATGTTTTGACGCACCAGCCGAGGTCACACAGGGGGAAGGTAAAAACAAAATATTGATATCCACCTTTCCTCCTGCGGGTCTTGCCTTAAAGTTTATCGCGAGAGGGGTTTAGCCGTCCCTTTCCCTCGTCAACGTTTGAAGTCGATTTTTCTTACTCGCGAATAAAGTATGGCTTTCCAAGTTAATTGGAATTTTTTCACTCCGGAGAGATTCGAACCGGAAACGTAGCCGTGAGAAGCTATACTAGGCTACCGACCGAGCCACTGGGGACGCCAGCTGAGTATCCAAACGTGTTTATCGGCCGAAAACGTTCCGATAAGCATGCCCACCAACTTACCGAACATGTCTGCTTATGACTCGTTCATATTAGGTTCTTCAGTATTTTTGGAGCAGTACTGCTCTCTGCCCCCCGGCAGTCGAACCACACAACATGCTGGCCCACTTATACCGAAACCAAAGACGCGGGAAGGATGTGCCCCCTATTATATTATCGACTTAAGACAACTTGCGTGAGCGGCTTCATATATGGGCCAAAGACGGACTTGCTATTACCTTTTACCACATGGTGTAACAAACATATGGGGGGGATTACCGCGAAACCGAAACGCACGAACGAAGCGTGTAGACCGTTCGCGGCCGTGGCTCTAAGTCTCTGGAAAACCAAGAATGAAACGTAGCCCCCCCTAACGTAGCATTGGTCAATTATTCAAAACGATATATCAGTTTTGACGTAAACCAAGGGACTTCCCGCGCCGTCAGAAGAGGTGCGCAAGCGTTTATTTATGTGATCCGTCCCTACTGTGCGGACGAGCCCGTCCATGGAAGGCCCGTGCTCGGGGCAGTGGGTGGGCTGCTCCCCGTCCAGTCCCCACTTTGACGTTTTACAACAACCGGCCACCTTGCACTTTGCGTGGAAGGAGACCACCGGCGCACCTACGAGATCGGTCTTATGGCTGCCACATACAGTGGCCGCACCGTCGTGCAGCACACCCCACCGCGATATCTTCTTGCTCATGGGAGCAACGGCTGCTGGGAAGGAACACCATGTCCTCCGGAGCATGCGTCTTGCAGTACTCTGCCGTTCTGCTGCCCTTGACACCAAAGTTCGGTTTAGTCGTGCAAGTGTTTTGTGCGCAACGCCTGCCCTGGGCGTTTACCATGCCGTCCAGAGCATGCAGCTTGCAGTACGCCGCTTTCGTGGTGCCTTTGACGTTGAAGGTCGCATACGTTGAGCAGGTGGCATGTAAGCAATGATCGACGCGGACATCTACCATGCCGTCGCCAGCATGGTGCTGGCAATACATCGGCGTCTCGATGCCCTCAAGATTAAAGCTTGGCGTTGCAGGGCAAGAGTCGTGGGCGCAACGCTTAATGCGAACGAATCCATTGCCGTCTAGAGCATGTAGCTCGCAATACCAAACTTTCTTGACGCCCTTAAAGTTGAATCTCGGTTGTGTTGAGCAGGTGACATGCGCGCAACGGCTACCGCGGACGCCAACCATTCCGTCGCCGGCATGGTGTCGGCAGTATATCGGCGTCTTGCTGCCTTCGACGTTAAACGTTGGTGCCGCAGTACAGGAGTCATGCACGCAGTGCTTAACGCGAACATAAACCATGCCGGCCAGAGCATGCAGCTTGCAATAAACCGGTTTTTTGAAGCCCTCGACATTAAAGCTCGCTTGTGTGGAGCAGGTGACATGCGCGCAAAACTGGTTCTACGATAGAGGTAGCACGTTTTGGCTTTTTTTGTTTCTGGAGGACGGGACTCCTTAACCCAAAATCGTCGGAATGTCACACTATTTTGGCAGTATGCTTTTTTCACATAGATGGGCCACGGGTTTGCTTATCAGACTGCGCTTTCAGTTTGCTTAAAAACATGTATTTTGGGTGAGGTATAGGGCTCCTCAAATGAAAAGCTTCAGAAAAAACAGGCTCCACCTCTATCGTAGAACCCGTCAGTGGACAGCTGTTATATACTGAGGTTAGTGAAGGACAGACCCTTTCTGCAAATAAATAAGAAACCCAGCCTAAAACCAGCATCTCGGTTTCTTATCAGCGGGCCGGTACTGTATACCTGTACGTATTGTACATTAGATATCATGACTGGCAGAAAGCAAGCTTGCTCCGGTTGTGCTCGGGCATGACTGGCAGCATGTAGGCTTGCTCGGGTTTTTGTGCTTGGGTTGTGCCCAATGCCACCCGCGAGAATTCCCTCGCCCAGTGACGGTTGTGGTCCTCCTCCTGGTTGCGATCTGTCTGGCTCTCTCTCCGCGCGCAGAAAAGCAATGAAATTTTTTCGGCGGGAATTTTTTTTTTTACCCGTTATTTTTTATTTTGCCGAGAGCAGCAAGTTTTCCAGAAAACAAAAACGAAAACTGCAAATCGAGAAAATTCCCCAAATTGTGAAAACAAGAAAAAACTACAGTCGAAGTCCCTCTATAGTGCGGGTTATATAGTAGTGCGGATGCCCGGTGAAATCGCTTGGCACGAATGTTGCCGCATACTAAAACTTACCAGGTACATGTTTCCCAATTCCATATAGTGCGGGTGCCCGCTATAGTGCGGGTGATATCGCTTGGCACATACCCGCACTATAGTAGAGGGACCTATACGTGGCTATTTAGGTGTTCGTGCTGCCTACCTGGTACGACGTGCCTACTGCACGTATATACGTACGTATCATATCATACAACGTTGGGGGCCGCGAAATAGAGCCCGTGTTGAAAATCCATCCTGCGGGTCAAAATGAGTTGAAGCCTCGACCCTTTTCACGAAAAATAAGAAACAAGGCTCAAACTGCTGCCAAACAATATACCAAGTACGAAGGGAACGGGAAGACACATACATACTGTACCAGTGTTTAGGAGGTTCCTTAAATTTCGAGAAAAAGCTTTGCTTCGATAAGAACGGTCCAAGGTTTTTCGAAAAAAACGGTTGATCTACTCTTTAAATTGCATGTAACCCCTATATATAGCGCTAACCGTTACGCGATCAGTCCTAGTCAACTTAAATAGGGGTAGTCCCCTTCGTCTCGTCCACAGTGCGCGGCTCGACTATTTTCTCGAGTACTGTGACCGATAAACTCTACTGGACTGATGGCCGCCGTTCTCGTTTTCCCTGCCGGTAACAACCTCGACAACAACAACATCAACAACAACCACAACAACAACAAGAACAGGAGGCCGGACGCAGTGGTTTCAGACCACAAGCACAGGGGCATCGCATTATGGATATTCATGATCTGCGGCATTTTAGCATGTGAGTTTCTGTGCAGTAGTAGTAGTATCAAATACAGTAGCGTAGTGGTCCCTCTATAGCGTCAGTATGTGCCAGGCGGAAGCACCGGTACCATAGCGGCAACCGAAGCTACTCTGCATACTGCCACTGCAGTGCGTACATGGCACCAAAAAAAAAAAGCAAGGTAATGAGCAAGGAAGGCTGGTATTTATAGGAACAACCGGAGTCCGGGAGCCGTTATACGGACAGACGTGAGTCTAGAAGGCACCCGCTCCCAAACGACAAAACCAGCCTGGGGTACGTCTTAATAGTATTAAGGTGTGCCGGTCGGAAATATCGGCGCTATAGCCGTGATCCGCCCTACTCCGCAGTCTGACACTGCCGGTTGTTCCCATGTGTGTGTCCAGGCGAATCCCTAGGTACTACAGCGGGCACCCGGCACTACTCAACCGGAGCTGTGGAGGGACCACTGCTGCTGTACTGTACTTCTACCGACGATGTTAGCGCCCTTTCTTTTGCCCCGCTATTCGGTGATTACCACATAGTAATTGTGCCCCGCGAGGTTATACGGCGATATGCACAGTACAGGAGGTCTACTGTAATAACAGGCAACAATACAGGCTCAAGATGGATTTCTTATTCGAGAAATGGGTGCGTGCTACACCTGCTTCAGCATAACACCCGACGATGAACATTGCATGACTTTATTTCGAGCTTGTTTGGGCGCCTTTCATGAGCGGCCCATGGTAATTCCCACGGATAACCATGAGTGGCCCCGCCCACTACCATTCTATGAGACCCTTGGGCGAGCCATGGGAAACAGGTCGACCGCGGATAATCCACGGGACACCCATGGGTCGCCCATGGGTCACCCATGTATATCCCACAGGTCGCCGATGGGACAGCCATGGGTCATCCATGGGTCAGCCACGGATATCCCGTGGGTCCCCCATGGATCCCACAGGAGCGATCAATGGTTTCGAGTACTACGCCCATAGGTCACCCGTGGGTGTCGCGTGGGTCGCCCGTGGAGCATATAGGGGTTAATCTTCTGCCCCGTGGGACTGTTTCTCACGGGTCTCCCATGGAAGTGTGCCAATATGGAATGCCATAAAAAAGTTCAATATAACGTACTACAGTACGTCACCCGTGTAACGGCTCTCAAATTTGTTATTTTCCTGTAAAAAAACGTCAGGCTGGTACTGTACCTGTATGAATAGCCGTCTCGCGTTGCTTTGCCCCTCGTCCTTCCTGATACACCATTACGGGGGACCATAGTAAATAGGACCAATATTGTTAGTAAAAATATGTAAATATATAGGTTTTTGTGTGTGCCGTGGGTCCTATTTACCATGGTTCCCCGTAATAGGAGCCCGCCTTGCCTCGTTTACCACTCTAACACTGTATACTGTTGTACACACTGGATTCCCTCAGCAACCCTGCTTCCGCTGTCCGCTCTTCTCGCAGATGCCTCGTGGCTGCTCGGCTCGGCAGTCGCCAAGCAAAAGGATCCGGACACCTCTTTGCTTCTGTCGGTGAGAACCGCGGCTACGCCACGGCGGTCACTTTTTGCGGCCTTTTGTTTCGGCGATCCAGGGCCACTCGCGAGTGTAGCTATCACTTTGGTTAATGAATTTCCCGGCTTTAAAATATGCACATGCGAGTATAGCTATCACTTTAGTTAATGCATTTCCTCGTTTTAAGATATGCACCGCAATGGAAATACCAGGTACTTGTTACGCGTTGCAAACAAAATAACAGTTCTTCTTGATGCGACGCCCTTCCTCCAGCACCACTTTTTCTTCGTCATTTTTCGGCCAATGCATGCCCGTTTCTGTGGTCAGGGCCGGCACTGACCTGCTATAGCTCAGTAGCTATAGTGTCCATCTAAGAGTCATCCCACGGTAGAGGTTGAGTCATGCCACGGTAGGGGTTGCACTTTTTGGGGTCTAACGTTCCTGACCGGTTGAGCTCCTGACGTGAGGAACTACCGGTTGGTATGACCGTTCTACCAATGTATTTGTTTTAGGACTAGCGAATGGGAATGTTGATCGCGTTGCCCGAATGAAAATCTTGGAAGTCATGTTTCGGGTGAGATATTGAGCTCCTCATGTCAGGAGCTCATACACGTATTGCTGCACCCCTACCGTGGGATGGCTCGGTTGCACTTTTTGGGCTCAAACGTTCCTGACCGGTCAAGCGCCTGAAGTGAGGAGCTATTAATAGCAGTTGGTATGATTTGTTTAAGATAGCATTTGTTTTATTTAGGACTAGCGGATAGACCTGTTGATCGGGTTGCGCGAACGAAAATCTTGGGAGTCATGTTTCGGGTGAGATATTGAGCTCCTCATGTCACGAGCCCAGGAACTTATTGCTGCACCCCTAACGTGGGATGACTCCTAACAACACCCCTTGTGCCTCGTTTATGTCTCCTCTTTGTGCGGTGTAGAACACGGTATACGACTACCCAGACATCTGGGTGTGCATGTCCGAAAACACCGGGTGCGACAGTACATATCTGGAGAAGGACTGCGCGACCTCGTCGAAATTTATGGGAGGGTTGACGCCGACTGCCATCTTCTACCCCAATGCGAGCCTCCCGAGAGACGAGCGTCGACAGGACATTCCCGGAGTCGCCACCTATACAGAAGTAAGCTGGACGAGACATGGTGGTACTGCCATGTTAACCCTCTTGCGGTGACGCTGCTAATGTTATTCCTATCCCCGGGGACACACAGCCCCTATCCAAACCCCTGATGATACCCTGCACTCTGCTTGCTCCTCCTACAACGCCCCCCCTCTACCCCCGAGGATACCCTGCACGCTGCTTGCTCCTCCTTAGTGTGTAGTGCTCAATACTTCGTCCGTATGCTGCGTGCTTCTTACAGTGCTCAGTGCATTCCCCCCATTCCCTCCATGTTGCGGGTTTTGTTTTTGTTGACAGCTCGGCTGGTGCGTAGTGTTCAATACTTCGTCTGTCATAGAGTTTCGAGGGGAGGAGCGGAACCCCGAGATCGAACTGGACTACTTCCTTTTGGATGTGAGTGACACCCTTTGGGGCGTGATTTTGTTGCCCAAAAGGAAAACAAGAACACCCGTAAAAGCCTTCCTGCAATATTGAGAACCGAACTATTTTGTAGCCACGACGGAGAGATGGCGCGCCTCGTAGTGTGTGTGTGTGGTCTACTGCCGTTTTTTTTCTCCTGTATGAGCAAGCATTCCTGTATTCTTGCTTGCGGTATAAACTGCCAACCAGATGTACTGGTACCCCAGTGGGTAGCAAGGCATTATGATTAGGTCAGTTCCTGTTTCCAATTCCACTATTGAGTAGCAACTTTTCGCCCCAAGTTGTTCTTGCTTGTGTAGCCCACAAAATGCCTTCCTGTTTGTGCATTCCGCCGAATGAGCAGATGTACTGGTACCCCGGTGGATCCCCCAACAATTCGACTACGTGCGTTCCAGACGGAGAGGAGTGGGATTCTCATAGGTGAGCGTGTCGACGCACTCACGAATAACGCAGTACAGCAGGCACGATTGTCACATTTTTGTTTTTGTTTCTGTTGAGTCATCCCACGGTACTACGGTAGGGGTTAGGGGTTAGGGGTTGCACTTCTCGGGCAAAACGTTTCCGACTATCAATGGTTGAGCTCAAAAACTGAGGAACTACCGGTTGGTATGGTATCGTACGAGTATATTTGTTTAAAGACCAGCGCATATAAATGTTGGGTGGGCTGCGCGACCGAAAGTCTTTAAAATTAGGGCCTTAAAGTATATGTTTCGGGTGAGGTATTGAGCTCCTGATGTTGGGAGCTCAGAAACAATAGTGCGCACCCCTCCCGTGGGATGACTCTGTTGTTTTACCGCACTATTTACTTTCCAGCTTAAGGTCACGCCGTGATCATCACACAGGTATCGCCCCTTGTCTGGACACCCCGGTTTACACATACATGCCTTCACTTCGACCGCACAGAGGGTTCAGCATTCCCATAGCTCGTCGATTTTTCATCGAATATCGGTGGATGATGTACAGTACAGGACACCTACACAATAAGAAACAGTAAATCTGGCTCAGGCTGGATTTCTTATTTTAGAAATAGTGCGTTCTACACTAACTTCAGTTTAATGGCTGACGGGTTCTACGATAGAGGTAGCACTTTTTGGCTTTTTTTGTTTCTGAATGACGGGGCTCCTTAACCCAAAATCGTCGGAAAATTCTTATTTTTCAGGGTGTTTTTTTGTATACCTACCAGGTGGGTTTGTTCATCGAGTTGCACTTTCAGTTTACTCAAAAATCAGTTGGTGGGTGAGGTTCAGATCGCCTTAAGGTGGGGATCCCCAGAAAAAACCGGGTGCACCTCTATCGTAGCATGTGTCGGCTCCCGAATTTCTTGTTTTCCTGTGAATGTCAGCGTGGATTTCTTATTACCCTGTTTCTTATTGAGTTACTGTGTCCTGTACCGTATGCGCGAACGAATGTTTCGCTGAACTGAGCAAGTCACCTCAGCCAGAACCATAATATGGCATCTTCGCGATAAAACGAGCCACCCACAGCACGACACGTACACTCTAGGGAGCTCAGCAGGAGCCCGGGGCCGGCGTTGCGACACACCCGGCTCCGTAGATGGACCCGAAGACGCGTGCAAGGAGAGACTACACTAGGTATTAGTATAGCACGTTTTGGATAAATCGATTTCTGAAGGGCAGGGCTCCTTAACCCAAAATCGTCCGAAATTCAGTCTTCTTTTGGAATAAGTTCGTTGTGTTCCTATATAGGGCATGGGATGTTTCATCGTGTAGCACATTTCGTTTTCCTCAAATAAATGAGGTTTTAGGAGAAGCGTAGAGCTTCTCAAGTAAGGGGCCTCAGAAAAAGAAATGGTGTTATAGCATGTGTCCGAACTAAGACCAAACTTAAAGCGACCAAACAGATTTCATTGTATAGCGTCCTATTACGGGGGAACGTAGTTAATAGGACCTACGGTAGACACAAAAAACTATATGTTTCTCTACTTTTACTCGCAATATTTGGTCCTAATAACTATGTTCCCCCGTAAATAGTCGGCGACGATCTCAGGTGTAGCATCTACGTCGGTTACACATGTCAAGGTTGAAGTATCAACGCGCGCGCCTGCCTGTGCATCTATAGCAAACCCACCATGCGTATAATGCCGGTGTGTCTGCCCCCAGACGCCACCACCGGTAGTAATCCCTGCCGAATCTTGTACCCGCGCGAGTGTTTACGCTTCCGAAGCCGCCACAAGCAAGCAGTTGTCGAGTCGGTCCATTCTCGATGCATTAATAAGTCGGCCGCTTTCCACCAAAAAGAGGCGATTTACTCATCAAAACTGTCGCGAATGAATGCTGCGGTTCGCGAGCGCGTTCTGTGACAGGGGTACCATAGTTTGGCAAAAGATGTATGATGATACGATTTCCACCGTAGAGGGGTTGGAGTCTGTCCTGCGTCACCACGGACAACATCTCAACAAAAACTACCTCCGCCCCCCCCCCCCCAACCCCTCTCGCGTGCGCGCGCAGGGAATGGGCGTACGTGTACTTTCACGATATAATGAAGAACACCACGTCTCCCGGGATGCAGATATCTTACAGCTGCATCACCAGCGGATCCACCAGCCACGTCTTCACGAGCATGGTGGGATATGCTTGCGTGGAATGTGGAACGTAGGAAATCTGGGGCTTGTGGAGCGGTACTGAAACTTGATGGATAGGAGGCGTGTTTGGTTGGGGGACACCTGTACATCCATATATATATCTGTTAGACTTATACTATGATCTACGTGCAGCAGTCAGTCGCTTATCGCAGAGTTATTACGTTTTCACAACCATGATGGGCTAGGTTGCTGTATCCACACCCATCTACAGTACATCCTATATCTGCCGCTATGGGATGTTGTGCAGGATCTGTATACGAAGTATGTAGCTAATACGGATCCAACCTATTAATAGAAAACATGTGCTAGATGATGCAGATCGTACGGCTCCCACCCAGCAAGACGAGCCAGACGATACAGATCTTCCTGGATGGTCTAGATCATCCAGGTGGGGATCGATGGTCTGTCCGAGAGGACGCGTTCTACGATAGAGGGAGCACTTTTTCGCGGTTTTATTTTCTGGGTGACGGGGCTCCTTAACCCAAAATCGTCGGAATGTCATTCTATTTTTGCAATATGTTTTTTTGTATAGATGGGCCACGGGTTCGTTCATCGGACTGCACTTACTTTCAGTTTGCTCAAATTTCTTTTTTCGGTGAGGGTATAGAGCTCTTCAAGTAAGGAGCTTCAGAAAAAAAATGGTGAACGTCTATTATCGTGGAATGTGTCAGAGGCGTGATATGTTTGGATGCATTCGCTATTTACTCTTGTCCATGTCAGGGGATCGGGCTGACCGAAGAAATCAACCTGAAGGGGCCCGATGGCCGCTCGTACAAGGCTTTGTCGACGTCGTCATCTATCTTTAAGGTCAAGGTGCGAGTCCCACTCACTATGTGTCCACTACGGTATTACCCCTCTAGGGGTGCACAGGGGGTGAAACACTGCCGGAAACAAACAACGACGACTACGTACAGCGTTCACCCCCAACGCGAAAGCAGCCTCGGCTGCTTGGGTGTAGGGAGGGGTGTCCGGGCTTCAGGGAGAGCTTGACTACGCTCGCCTAGCATGGATATACTCTTACTCTTGTCTTATCGCTCTTCTAGGACGCTTTATTGGACCCCGCTCGTCGTTTTTCCCCTCTCTGTACCTCTGTACCTGGGTCCCAAAATTGTTAAGATACGCTACGGCACATGCTGCGGTAGACGTGCACCGCCTTTTTATTTGGACTCCTCACTTGAATACCTCACCCAGAAGAAGCACTTTTTAGGGCAGACTGACAGGGTAACCCGACGAAACAAACCCATGACCTACTGCATACTTATACACAAAACAATCATTGTTGCTATACAGAAGAAGAGGACATTCCGACGATCAGGCGCCCTCCGCGAATGAGCGATCAGGTGCCCGCCGCGAGGCCTGCCTGCTCACAGTCTTCTAGTGGGTGGAACCGCTTGGGAGCGAAACGCGCAGTTCAACCCTTGCGGAACCCAGGTGTTGCGACCACAATAACTACAATAAGGAGGTCGGCAATATCAACCGTTAACTATAGATAGTAGTGTTGAGACGGGTTCTACGATAGAGGTACGTAGTACTTTTTGGCTTTTTTTTGTTTCTGAATGACGGGGCTCCTTGGAACAAAATTCTCGGAAACTCCTTGTTTTTCAGTCCGAGGTTTTTGTATACCTAGGCCATGGGTTTGTTAGTCGGGTTGCACTTTGGGTATCAACCGTCAACTATAGATGGTAGTGTGAAACGGATTCTACGATGATAGAGGAGGCACTTTTTTGTTTTTTTTTTGTTTCTGAATGACGGGGGGCTCCTTAACCCATTAGATACAATCGTCGGAAACTCCTTGTTTTTCAGTCCGAGGTTTTTGTATACCTAGGCCATGGGTTTGTTCATCGGGTTGCACTTTCGGTTTACTCAAACGTTAGTTGGTGGGTGAGGTTCAGAGCGCCCTAAAGCCAGGGTCCCCAGAAAAAAAACGGGCACACCTCTATCGTACCATATGCCGTGAATCCTTTCTTAACACGAATTCCCTCACGAATTGTCGTCGTCACTCCTATTTTGTCACGATTCTCGATATTTTTCGTCGTCGTTAAGGAACGAACCTGACATATCCGTGTTAAAGAATCTGTTTTTTTTTGTGCTTGCCAAAACCCAAACCACTGTAGTACCCGTACCCCCCCCCAGGTCGACGCCGACCTATCCAGTCCCTACGCCTACTTAGCGATGGAGCTCAAGCAGGAGCCGGATTCGTTGACAATAATCACCGAAATTGATCCCCTCGATGTGGCGGAGATACTTGGCAACATCGGCGGCTTTTGGGGTGAGAATACCAGGACCCCGCGACCCGAGGCTGCGCCCTAGACGCATTCTACGGTAGAGGTGTAGCATTGTTTGTCTGAAGAGTCATCCCACGATAGGAGTTGCACTTTATGGGGTCAAATGTTCCTGGCCGGTTGAGCTCCTGAAGTGAGGAACTACCGGTTGGTATCATCATTTTACGAGTGAGTGCATTTGTTTTAGGACTAGCAAATAGACATGTTGGTCGGGTTGCGCCAACGAAAATATTGGAAGTCAGGTTTCGGGTGAGATATTGAGCTCCTTGTGTCAGGAGCTCAGGGGCGTATCGCTGCACCCCCCCTACTACCGTGGGATGACTCTGAAGCTCCTTACTTGAGGAATATGATATTACTATATACTATTAGTAAGTGATTTTGAGCAAACTGAAAGTGCAATCCAATCAACAAACCCGGTGACCCATCCAAACATAAAACTCATATATATATATGGCAAAAATAGAATGACATTCCGACGAGTTTGGGTTAAGAAGCTACGTCATCCAGAAAGTAAAAACGCCAAAAAGTGCTACCTCTATCGTTGAACGCGTCTCTAGGGGGGTCCCTTTTTGAGGATTTTGGTTTTCAGCGGCTCCGAGCCTTTGGCAAGAGCGGCTATGATTACCCTTCTTCTCTGTGATTTTCGGTTTAGCGACATGCACGGCCTTGAACGTTTTCGTTTCGCGGTGTCGACAGCGTACCTTTAAGGCCGGTTTTGAGTGAAAGGCGCAGAGGATCCATCCCACGGGAATGGCTGCACTTTTTGGGGTCAAACGTTCCTGACCCCCGGTTGAGCGCCTGAAATGAAGGAGCTACCAGTTGGTATGATCATTTTACGAGTGTATTTGTTTTAGGACTAACGTGAGGATACAAATAAATGTTGATCGGGTTTGCGCGAACGAAAATCTTGGAAGTTCATGTTTCGGGTGAGATATTGAGCTCCTCATGTCAGGAGCCCAGGAACTTATTGCTGCACCCCTACCGTGGGATGACTCAAAGGGTAACATCGGGAATGAAAATCGTGGTACCCCCCCTATGTCCATACCGTAGTAGTGTTAGTCCCGAGCTGCGACAGGGGTAGCGCCTTTTTTGCATTTTTTGTTGCTGACCGAGACGCGGCTCCTTGACGGAGGAACTGCTACTGTACCTGATGTTGAAATATCGCTTGTGCTCTACAAATTGTTTCCTAGGGGTCACGCGGTTGTTCCCCAAGTTGATGTTTTTACATGATCTTAAAAGTCAGGTTTCGGGCGGGGTGTATCGCTCCTAAAAAAGCGAGGAGATTCATTTAAATTTAGTCCTAGGTCCACATGCCTGATCCTCCTCACATTGTGCCCAACGCCTCTTTATCCGTCACGAGTCATCCCACGGTAGGGTATGCAGCAATAAGTTTCTGAGCTCTTGGCATGAGGGGCTCAATATCTCACCCCAAACATGATTTCCAAGATTTTCGTTCGCGCAACCCGATCACCATTTCTACCCGCTAGTCCTGAAACAAATGCACTCGTAAAGTGGTCATGCCAACCGGTAGTTCCTCACTTCAGGAGCTCAACCGGTCAGGAACGTTTGACCCCAAAACGTGCAACCCCTACCGTGGGATAATTCTCGCGCCACACACCAGCTACTCGTATGGTGGCCCCATGTGTGTAATCCGTCGAGCCATATATATCTTGTCGTCATATCGTGCCGGTCTGAGCTGAATCCGTCAGGCCACGGGAGGATTGATCCTCATACTGTGTGCGCTTCATCCGTCGTGCCACATATCTGATACTAATATAGTGGACTCGTTCTACGATAGACCCCCCACAAAACCAGCGATTTCTTTAACGAACGTTTCACGGCTGCCCGACACGAGGAAGGATGCCATGAAAACAAAATATTAATATATGTTTCTTGTCTTGGAAAGGACTATCGAACCATGACGTCGGGGTGGCAAGGGGCACCGTATTTCAGGAGATAGGGTGTGGAGCTGGTTTCAAAACCGGCGATTTCGTGAAATAAGTTTGGGGGGGCCTATCGTAGAACGACAGAGTTGGCCAAATGAGATGCACCCGTAGAGCCACAGATACATCTGATCCTGATGTTGTGGCAAACTGCTCGTTTTCCTTCTCGGCACCAGGTAGATCCTGATCCTCGCTTATGGTGTGCTCTTCATCCGTAGCGCCACGTGCCCGATATCATTCGTGTTGTGGCCAACTGCTCTTTTTCCCGTCAAGCCACATATATTATATAAGAAACAATAAAAACACTCCAGCTGTGAGATCGAGAATTTCGTCGAAAATCACTCCGCAAGCTGTGTGTGATACATCAATCGCGCGCTTTACGGGGGGTTTATATATCGTCTCCTCCAAACATCAAAAATAATTAATGTTTATATATCGTCTCCTCCAAACATCAAAAATAATTAATTAATTTTACTCCCCCCTCGAGGGCGGCCGTATTCCTTATGAAGGGTATAGGTCAGCGACTCCCCTTAGCAACTACTGGTAGCGAGTACATATATATATATCTGATTATTTAATTGTGGCCATCTTTTGTCCCCTTTTCCCGTCGCGCCACACACAGATCTGATCCTGATCCTGTGGCCTATTTTCTTCGTAGCCGCCACACGCGAGAGCCCCACGCTTAAACCCCGCAACTTGAAGAAGTCTGTGCAAAGGGCAACGGAGCGAGCGAAGGGGGTGGGGGCAACGATCGCCATCCCGCAGCCGTTAAAACGCACGATGAGTGCAAGTGCAAACGGCCGAAACGAAAGAAACGTGCAGCCTTCGGACCAGCCGGTGGAGCGGCCGTACTGGGAAACAGTCCCGCCGGCCTATAAGTCGGCTCGAACATTGGTGAGAAAGAGTCATCCCACGGTAGGGGTGCAGCACTAAGTTTCTGAGCTCCTGACATGAGGAGCTCTATATCTCACCCGAAACATGACTTCCGAAACTTTCGTTCGCGCAACCCAATCAACATTTCTATCGGCTAGCCCTAAAACAATTTTACTCCTAAAATAATCACACCAACCGGTAGTTCTTCACTTCAGAAGCTCAACCGGCCAGGAATGTTTGAGCCCTAAACGTGCAACCCCTACAGTGGGATGAGTCAGATGTGGTTTCGGTGGGATTTATTGTTGTTCAACAGTCATTTAGCCTAAGGTTTCTGAGCTCCTGATGACATGAGGAGCTCAATATCTCGCACCCGAAACATGACTTCGGAAATTTTCGTTCGTGCAACCCGATCAACATTTCCATCCGCTAGTCCTAAAACAACACACTCGTAGAATATTCTTACCAACCAGTAGTTCTTCACTTCAGGAACTCGTCCGGTCAGCAACGTTTGACCCCAAAACGTGCAACCCCTACCGTGGGATGACTTTCAAACAATGTACTGGCGCGGGTTTGGCGAATTTTCGGACTCCAGCTTTACGCTTCGTATTCGTGAAAGAAGACTCTCGGAGTTCAGCGGCGTTTCGCGATCCCAGTCTTTAAAGTGAAAACTAGCTTTTAATTTTTAGTAATGTGTAGACTGTTGCAGTACATGGGAGGCTTGCGTTTACCTGCAGCACTGACGCATTCTACAATAGAGGTGCAGCATGCTTTTTTCTGAACCTCCTCGTTTGAGGAGCTCTATACCTCACCCAAAATGGTCTTGTCTTGAGCAAGCTGAAAGCGCAATCCGATGAGCAAACCCGTGGCCCAACTATGCAAAAAAAACATATGGCTAAAATGGCATGACATTCCGACGATTTTGGGTTGTAAGGAGCCCCGTCATCCAGAAAATAAAAACGCCAAAAAGTGCTACCTCTATCGTACAATGCGTCCACTAGGAATGCGAAATGCCGCTAACGTCTTTGAGGTTTCATTCAAAATCTGAAACATCAAGCTCCAATCCGAACCTCGCCAGTGTACGTGGGATGTCGTTGGTTGAGCACTACGGGAGTGGTACGCCTGCTGGCTGATCAAAGTAAGCTGGTTCCGCCGGTGACAGATGGATTGTTTTTGCTTATGCCCACACGAAACGTTTACTATTACGGGAGACCATAGTAAACAGGGCCTACGGTACACACAAAAAACAACATATTTAACTATTTTTACTAGCAATATTTGGTCCTATTTACTATGATCCCCCGTAATAGTTGATTGGCGCGGCTTGCGGGATGCACGCTCGAGTGGGCGTATCTCCAACCGCAACCTTTCCCACCGCGGGTGCGTTGTCACGGACACGGTCGGTATGGTCTAACGGTCGGTAGCGCCCACCGCCTGATGTGTGTCGCCATCAACTGCAACCTTTACAACATATGTTGCATAGTATTGTACCATCACGCAAACGGTCGGTGCTGTCTATCGGTCGGTAATTCTCAACGGCTGATGCGTGTAGCTCCTTTACTGCAACCTGTGTTGCGTGGTGTTTAATCACTACACACGGTCAGTACGGTCTAGCGGTCGGTGTTCCTATACGCCTGCTACCTTTCTCGGGAACTGCAACCTTCCCCACCTCGAGTTCACTGTGCTATATCGCCAGGCACACGGTCGGTAGGGTCTTACGGTCGGTAACACCCAATGCCATAAAAGTCTGTCTCGGTCAACTGCAACCTTCCTCACCGTGGTTGTGTTGTATTGTTTCGCCACGCAAACGTTCGGTACGGTCTAGCGGTCGGTAATGCCCTACGCCTGATGCGTCTCTCTCTTTAATTGAAACCTGTCTTGCATTCTATTGTAACACCACACAAAACAGTCAGTGCGATGAAACGGTAGGTAACGCCCAACGCTCGATGGGAAATTGTATTCCTCTGGAACTTGCTTCACTGCGGCTACATTCTATTGTATCACCTCACAAACGGTTGGTACGGTCGAGCGGTCGGTAACGCCCAACGCCCGATGAGTAATTACATTCAACTGAAACCTGCTTCACCGCGGCTACATTGTACTGTATCACCGCACAAACGGTCGGTACGGTTCAACGGTCGGTAATGCCCAGCCCCTGATACGGGGTTCTCTTCAACTGCAACCTATCTCACCTCTTTTGTCTATGAATCATCCCACGGTAGGGGTGGAGCACTAAGTTTCTGAGCTCCTGACACGAGGAGCTCAACATCTCACCCGAAACATGGCTTCCAAGACTTTCGTTCGCGCAACCCGATCAACATTTCTATCCGCTAGCCCTAAAACAAATGCACTCGTAAAATGATTATACCAGCCGGTAGTTCCTCACTTAAGGAGCTCAACCGGTCAGGAACGTTTGACCCCAAAAAGTGCAACCCCTACCGTGGGATGACTCCTATGGAGTGTATCACATGCCACAGTCGGTCGGTTTGTCGATCAGGCGAGCCTCACTCTCGACATAAAGCCCCACTCCTGATACGTTTCTCCGTCAAATGCGACCTTTGCCACCGGCGTTTCATTGTATTATCTCGCCACGTACACGGTCGGTACGGTCTAACGGTCGGTATTTCCCAAACTCCTGACACTTACTTGTCTCTCACCATATGAATAATATTGTATCACAACGCAAACGGTCGGTACGGTCTGACGGCCCGGACGCGTTCTACGATAGAGGTAGCACTTTAGGGTTATTTAGTTTCTGAAAAACGGTGCCCCTTAACACAAAATCGTAGCTGTGTCACATTCTTTTTGCAACACGAACGTTTTGCATACCTAGGCCATGAGATAGTCAATCGGGTTGCACTTTCAATTTTCTCGAAATCGGTTTTTGGGCGGGGACAAGACCTCCTCATGTGAGGAGCCTTAGAAGGCAAATACTAATGGTGCACCTCTATCGTAGCATGTGTCTATGGTAACTCTCCAACGCCGGAAAGGTGTCTCCGTCATCTGCTGCCTTTGTCTCTCGGCGACTGAGCACAACATCGTAGCACCACACGCCGTCGGTATGGTTTAACGGTCGGTAACGCCATACTACGCCTGATGTCCTTTTTTTCTGTTCAACTGCAAATTTACCTACCGCGTGATCATTGTATTGTATTATTTCTCACGGTCGGCAGTTCGGTCGGTCGGTCGGTCGGTCGGTCGGTCGGTCGGCCCCCATGCGAATAGAGCCCCACCCCTGACACGCCTCTTTTTAACTGCACCCTTTGTCCCCGCGGTTGGCAGGTAGTTTAATGATATGAACACAGCGGACGCCCCTCCGGACAAAAAGGATCGCTCGTCCACCCCGTGATCTGGTCAACGGCTAAATACTTAGGCAACCACCGGCAACAGGGCCAGAGCTTCCGCACGTGTACACCTCCCGGGATCTCTTTAGCTATTCTCGATCCCCGTACGTTGCCTTCGGCGAGCGCGTGGGGTGGGAGGAGGTATTCCCGGCGACGGGGTGCTAAGAAGGTGTTGTGTAAACTGTTGTATGTAGCGTTTTAAAGTTACCACGCGCTCGTTGCACAGTAGCTTGTTGCGTGGCTTGTGGGGACGTATCATGCTTTTACTGCGTATTGTGTGTGTTTTATTATTATTATTATGACTGCGTATGTGTGTGTTTTATTGGTGGTGCTTGTTGTGTACAAAAGGGCGGGAAACTGATGGACATCTTGATGCCCCGGCTGGTAGTTTGTTTTACGAGTTCTCGAGTTTCTGCTAGCTGTGCGCGTGTTCGATGCCCGCCCTCTGAGTCATTCCACGGTAGCGGTTGCACTTTTAGAGGTCGAAAGTTCCTGACCGGTTGAGCTCCTGAAGTGGGGAACTGCCGGCATTTCACGAGTGCATTTGGTTTAGGACTAGCCGATAGACATGTTCATCGGGTAGCGCGAACGAAAATCTTGGAAGACATGTGTCGGGTTAGATATTGAGCTCCTCATGTCAGGAGCTCAGGGACTTATTGCTGCACCTCTACCGTGGGATGACTCCTTCTACCGTTTTTCATATTTTGGTTTAACACGTTTTGTAGTTGTGCATAGACTCGATGCCCCTGCCGTTTTTTATCTCAGGGTTTAAAGTGTCGCTACAGCAGCAATATAATAGCTGCGCAGATTCAATGCCCCTCAGGCCGTTATTTTTATGTTTTGGTTTCAAGGGTGTTTCCCGATTTGTGCGCGGATTCGACGTCCCCCGGTCTCTTGTTAATTTTGGTTTATAGTTTTCACTACTGTAGCTGTGCACAAATTCGCTGCCACTCCTGGATGTTCTTTGTCGTCTTTGGGCCTAGCGGGTTTAAACTTCAGTAGCTGTGTGCAGATTCGACGGCCAGGCTGTTCGGCTTAATCTGGGTTTCAATATTATATTGGCGTAGCGCAGATTTCGTGTCCTCCCGGCTGTTCATTTTCTTTTGGTATGGTCTATAGTTATTACTAGGAGTCATTCCACGGTAGAAGTTGCATTTTTCGGGCCAAGCGGTTATAGCCGGTTGAGCTCCTCAAGTGAGAGACTACCCCCGGTTAGTAGGATACTTTTACGGGTACCTATGTTTCAGGACTACATAGCGCATAGGAACCATGGTCGGGTTGCGCGAGCGAATGTTTTCGAAGTAATATTACGGGTGGGTTATCGAGCTCCTCATGGTAGGAGCTAAAACGCTTCCGCTTTACCGCTACCGTGGGATGACTCCTACAGTAGCTGTAGCGCATATTCAATGCCCCCCCCGGCCGTTTTGTTTTTAAATCTTCTGGTTCATAGTTTTTTACTGCTTGTTGCAGAGCAAATTTTCGACGCCCTCCCGGCTATTCGTTATAGTATTGGCTCAGCTTCGCTACTCTAGCTGTGCGCAGACTGGGTGTCCCCTCTGGTCGTTTTAGTGTTTGTTTGCTGTACAGAGATTTGCTCTTGTTGCTGTTCGTTATCTTTTGATTTAAAGTTTATACTGGCATTGCCGCTGGTCGTTTTAGTGTTCGTTAGCTGTACAGAGATTTGCCGTTGTCGCTGTTCGTTGTCTTTTCATTTAAAGTCTACTATGCTGGCATTGCGCAGATTCGCTGGTGTTGTCGTTGTTCGTGAAGACGGGCAATGATACTAATGCGGGGGGCCATAGTAAATAGAACCTACGCTACACACAAAACCTATATATTTACTTCTTTTTATTAACATTATTTGATCCTATATTATGTACTATGGCCCCCTGTAAGACGATATTGATCTAGATGATAGTTCTAAGGCATCGCCTTCTTGAAAACTTCACCCGAACGGCTAACGGGCAGGAAGTCGACAGACAGCTGGTAGATGGACGAATGAAGAATGTCTTTTTTATCATATTTTTATTTATTGGTCGACCTTTAATAACCTACGCAGAGCCCAAGAGTGAGTGCCGTCTGAGCTGGCAACACCATAGTTACTGCGGAGCGGCACACGCCACGGTCAAGGTGTGCCTTTTTTTGTCTCAGGATGTGGTCATTACTTGAGGAGCTGTATACCTGATCCAAGATCTTATTTTGACCAAACTGAAAGTGAAATCCGACGCATACACCCTTACCTTGGCCTAGGTATACGTATGTTCAGATTGCAAAACAAGAATTGCAGTCCGACGGTTTTGGGTTGAGGATCCCTATCATCCAGAAACCAAAAAAGGCCCAAAAATACTACCTCTATCGATAATCGTGGAACGCGTCTACTAGGGTACTAGGGCGTTATTCAATGGTCCCGTCTTGTTCCTTTCGGTTCACGCACTTGCCGGTAGTCTCCTGCACTCGTGGGTTTGCACGGTATGGGGTTCTGTGGACGGGCCGTGTTCGTGGTTCAAGCGGAAACTCTGCTTCGGCTAGGGTACATTTACCTAGCTCTTGGGGTGGCATAAATAGGTACTTGTGCGTATTCGCCAGGTGTGAACGCGGTCTTATGAAACGCTTTAGAAAGTGCTGCACGAGTCATCCCACGGTAGGGGTTGCACGTTTTGGGGTCAAACGTTCCCGACCGGTTGAGCTCCTCAAGTGAGGAACTACCGGTTGGCAACCTAATTTTACGAGTATATTTTTTTTCGGACTAGCTCGTAGAAATGTTGGCCGGGCTGCGCGAACCAATACCATCAAAATTGTGTCTGGGATGAGGTATTGAGCTCCTTCTGTCAGGAGCTCAGGAACTTCTGCTGCAGACCCTACCGTGGAATGACTCGCACGAGAAGTTCGTTGTGTGTGGATTCCGCAGTCTTGCTGTCATCTTGAATTGCACTGTTAATAGTCGTTCCTTCCAGGGCTACTACGAGAAACTCGTTGCGTGTGGATTCCGTATAGTCTTGCTGTCAGCTTGAATTGCACTATTAATAGTAGTGTCGTTTTATCCAGGGCTACTGATGGGGACGCAATGCGAATCTTTAGCAAAATGTTATTACATACTGTAAAAACGCGCGGCCGAAGTATCACGCAGCTTGCAAATATGAGTATCGACCATTAATTTGATCGAACTCACAGCTGACGTATTTGAAACATTTTTTTAAAATGTTTCGTTTCAAGTATATGCATTGATGGGACGGGTTTGCGATTTCGACGCCTGCTGTTTTGTTGGAGGCAGAGAGCAATGGCACAGTGTACGAGCAACCGTCGAGTCATCCCACGGTAGGGGTTGCACTTTTTTGGGGTCAGACGCTCCTGACCGGTTGAGCCGTCCTGAGGTGAGGAACTACCGGTTGGTAGACTTATTTTACAAATGCATTTGTTTTAGGACTAATAATAGCGGATAGACATGTTGATCGGGTTGCGTGAACGAAAAAATTGGAAGTCATGTTTCGGGTGAGATATTGAGCTCCTTGTGTCAGGAGCTCATGGACTTATTGCACCACCCTTACCGTGGGATGACTCCGGTCGTGTTTTGAAAGGCTTCAGGCGCGGCGAACGATTCAATATCCTCGAACGTTACGAGGAGTGGTTCAAACCATGCAGCAGCGGTTTATGTTGGGGCTTTCACCGACTCTACTTGTTGTACTGCCATCTCACTCTGAGGGAGGACACAACATTTGGTTATCAAAAACACCGGTACGGGCTCTACACCAGGGTTAACGGAGACTACGGAGCACCGAGCTGTCACACACAGTGTTCTCGGGGCGTGCGGTAAGGTCTACTCTGACGCTGAGATGCTTTGGTCTTGACGTGAGACGTGTTGGATGACACCTGCTCTGTACTCCAGTCAAGGACTCCTCCGAAGGCGCCCATGATGGTGTTATCGTGTGACAT
Source organism: Alaria marginata (assembly GCA_037833945.1). Classification (NCBI taxonomy): domain Eukaryota; class Phaeophyceae; order Laminariales; family Alariaceae; genus Alaria; species Alaria marginata. Next base: position 2,128 of record JBBMKB010001120.1, on the reverse strand, counting down.
AATAAGGTCTGGCCCGAAAGAGGGCAGTACAAGCGCTTCTACTGGTAGGGTGATATCCCCAAACGTCAGTTGAAAACGAACGTATGGTTGCATTTTGAGAGGCGAACCACCAGCACTGCTGAGGTTGAACGCTCCTGGGGGAACCGCGAACTTTTTATCAGTGCATTTCGAGTCATCCCACGGTAGGGGTGCAGCAATAAGTTTCTGAGCTCCTGACATGAGGAGCTCAATATCTCACCCGAAGCATGACTCCCAAGATTTTCGTTCTCGCAACCCGATCAACATTTCTATCCGCTAGTAGTCCTAAACAAAATGCACTCGTAAAATGATCATACCAACCGGTAGCCCTACACCTCAGGAGCCCAACCGGTCAGGAACGTTTGACCCCAAAAAGTGCAACCCCTACCGTGGGATGGCTCTTTCATTGTGGGATGTGTAAGTACGAAGTTAACGTATATGCATGGTACGATGTATCACACACAGCTTGCGAAGTGAGTTTCGACGAAATCCTCGATCTCACAGCTGGAGTGTTTTTATAATTTTTTATAATATGCATGGTACGCCGGTCACGTGTCTATCGTGACGTTGTGCTCCGGATGGTCGTTTTCTATGCCGGTCACTCGTACTCGCTTCGACGTAGAATTTAAAGCGGTGGGATATCTGGGACACCCACTCATTGTGGACGCGTGGGAAGCATCGGAGTGCGCTTCCCGGGTCCCACCGCCTGATGATAAACCTTATCATTTCATTTCATCATTTGGATTGCGGGACGCAGCCCGAACATACAAGGCTTGTGGCAACCACGGTTGATGAAGACCTACAAATCTGACGCTGACTACTCTTCTCGACTCTACTTTTTTGTTGTTTCTACGGCGGGTCCAACTCCATGCTGTACTGCTATTAGTAAAACGCTCGGAACATTGCTGCTTATTAGCTAAGTCTGCTACAGATTCGACAAGCCGTGCGCATGAACGTGTCTTGAACGGGTGCTGGCCAGAGGGGTGGTGCTCGCTGTTCGGCCACACGTATCCCTCCTATTTGTCACTGGGTCTACCGTTGACGCATTCCACGGTAGAGGTGCAGCATTAGTATTTGCCTTCTAAGGCAATTTGCCTTCTGAGGCTCCTTCCTTGAGGAGCTCTATACAATTATTAAGTAAAAAAACGATTTGAGTAAAAGAAAAGTGCAATCCGATGAGCAAACGCCATGGCCTAGGTATACCAATCGTTAACATTGCAAAACAAAAAAAAAAATCCGGCGATTTTGAGTTGAGGAACCCCGCCCTCCAGAAAATATTTTAGCTCAAAAAGTGCTACCTCTATCGTAGAACGCGCCCGATGCTTGCTACGGCTACGCTAGCTGATCGCGCAATCGTTTCCACCGCAGGATTAATGAGCCTAGTCTAACAACGCCCCGAACTGGTTTGGGGCAGCCGGCGCGGGCCCCCTCAACCACCGGTCTTAGTGACGACGCGTTCTACGATAGAGGTAGCATTTTTGGCGTTTTTATTTCTTGGATGATTGGGCTCCTTAACCCAAAATCGTCGGAATGAATGTCATTCTATTTTTGCAATACATATTTTTTGTACAGATGGGCCACGGGTTTGTTCATCGGATTGCACTTTCAGTTAAATCAGTTTTTCGGTGAGGGTGTAGAGCTTCTCAAGTGAGGAGCTTCAGGAAAAAAGTTGTGAACCTCTATCGTAGAATGTGTCTGGACCACCCATCCCTTCTACTCATGAGACTTTGCGAGCCTGCACTCGGGACGCGAGCGAGACTCACGGGGGCGACACATAGGATAGTGTCGCAGGCCATACCGGCCGCCACCTTCGCTTTACGAGGCCTCACGTTGGCGTTGCTCGCCGAACGGCCACGGTTAGCTGTCAGCCGGGCCGTACGAGCTGGCATCGAAGGTGGCGTTCTTACTTGCGGCCGCGCGACGCCGTAGGTTTGCTTGGACGATATATTTCTCGATATCGGCCATCGAGGTGATCAGCCGCCGGTCGTGACCAGGGGAAACATCAGTTACAGCCGAGGCATAAGTGGTCGGAGGGGGGGAGGGGGGGGCGTACTCATTTGTTGCTTGCCTTAGTCATTTGACCATTGACCACGCATCCCTTTCGAGACGG
>JBBMKB010001009.1:0-17876 GCA_037833945.1 Alaria marginata | reverse complement strand
GAGCACGTCGGGTTTTCACCGACCAGGCAGACATCGCGTGCATCAAGCGCGAAGCGCCGTGAGGTGTTCGGCGAGTCACATGAAGGGTGAGCTGCATCTTACTAAGAACCTCTCGGAAGACGGACTTTCGCATCTTGTGCGTACTTCCTTGCATCGAGTTTTGACAATAGTTTTAGATCGCATAACGAATAAGAGCTACTGCACAATTGGCGCTAGGCCTAAAGAGATGACGGGGGCGGCGGGCGAGGGAGAGATGGAGTTATTGGAAATCGAAGACCGTATGATAACTAGGAGCTACTGCATCGATGGCTCGAAAGATAAATATAAATGGTAGCGATCACCTGTCGAGTGGTGTTTAATCCTCTAGCGGTTTCTGATTTAGATAGAGTGTTAATTGATAGGCTTCAGCTCGAATTGCTGTCGTTACATAATGCGTGTTTGTTGACTTCGCTTTGATGGGGGTCACCTATCGGGTAGTGGCTATTGCTCTTGGCTTATTTCTTATTTTTGTTGTGTAAATTAATAGCATTACTTTCGAATTGCTGTTGTTACTAGAGTTATCATATTCTAGTACCCCAGTAAACTATGACATTTGTGTTTCACATATATTGCGTGTTTGTTGTCTTCACCTTTAAGTACCTTTCTTCATTCGGCACACGACGGGAGGTAACCGTGATGATGTACATACTCCGTACCCTAGATTGGTATGGCCTACGCAACGTATTATTAGTACCCTAGGTTGGTATGGTCTTCACAACGTACCAGGTATTTACTATTTCTACGTGTTGATATTCTATACCGTATACTTCCTTCATGTTCCTCGAAGTCGAAGACATTGTGGGTCATCTGTCGATGTCGAATCCAAGTTGGATGTTCGTGTTAGTGGCGCTGCTAAATTCATGCCCTAGCATGCAGTAGGCGATCGCTGATTGATGTTCCTTTCCTATCCTACCGGATGTGTAACACCGCAACAGCTCTTTTCTTGAATATTGAAAATGAAAAACCCTTCTTCGACACACCTGAAAAATAGGAGACGCGGTCCGGAGATTGCTCAGTCAACCATCGGTCGGGATCAGGTTATCGGGCAGTGCACTTTGGTTTTTGCTACCGCGACTCCTCACTCCACCTAAAACACTACGAGCGTGCGTTAGGCCCAGGTATGTCGATGCCCGTAATCAACTGCAAGGAGGTGGTGTGGCAGGCGCACAGGGAATGAAAGGCACTGCGTTCGATAATCGTCCGTTGTGTCGACCGTTCGTTCTTGCATTCGACAAACCTGTTGTTTTCGCAATGGCCAGTTCGGATATTTTAGGTTTTGCGTATAAAGAGCCATATAATATGTTGTTGTTTTTTACATGGATTGAATGGTAGGGTTCTTCCAAAACCTATCGGGGGTATAGATTCAATATAATACAGGGTTGTATGTGAACAACCGTAGAATATGATAATCTGATGTATTGGGGTTATGTATATCTTTTGGTTTATGTTAATGCCTTGTTGACGTTTGTTTCTTTTAGACTGGCATTTTCGAATGCGTAGTGCTTATTTCCCAAAATCGCGTAGAGTGCTGTATGATAGTGTTTCTCCATTTTTTGTGGGAATATTCGGGGTTTGTTTTGGGAAATTCGTGGCCAAGAACATCTGCAAAACGTATCTGTGTACGTTATGGAAGCTTTGGGGGGACTACAATCGAAGGTGCGAGGGGCGCTTGGGAATTCCAGCGTTCCCCCTCGCTTTGTGTCAAGTCTGGCGTAAATGCATTGTGATTCCTGAGGATACACATGAAGTAACCCTCCTTGACTACCATGGGTTGCGACGATATTAAAATAAGCTTATAATATCGTCACTGTTTTTAATGGTGTGGGGTGAGTAGAAACAAGAAAAAACTCGCCACGGGGTATTCAGCCTTCAACGGCGCGTGAATCAGATTCGAATAAGGCTATACTCTTATTCTGTCTCTAAGCAACGAACACACGTGAGTGGCCTCAACAACCCACGGCACAGGCTGACCTGCAAGGAGGCAGTCTGTCCCCCCTACCCACTCTTGTCACAAGTGGCGTCGTCGGCAGGACTCGAACCTGCGCGTGAAATCACAATGGGTTTCCAATCCATTCCCTGAACCACTCGGGCACGACGACACCACTGTCCCCCCCACCCAATCTTATCACAATTTCTTCTGTTTTTCCTTCCTGGGCGAAGCGCCTTGTATCTGTTTACAGTTAGTATGTGTATAGATACGTAGCATGAGCTTTAGTGCCCACTCTGTTTGTTTGATTGTCGGGTTCGCTGGTGCACTACGATCAGGAAGACAAGCGAAGCAACGGCGCTGCTGGGAACGAGCCCGAAGTTTTGCCAGGCATTATTACATAAAAACAACAAACAACAGACAACACCATCACCGCACCATCACCGCGATGATCGCAGATCGGGTCTAGAATACGTTCGCAAAATGAATGAGTGCAGTACATACCGGTATACCTGGTATAGCATCTAAGTTCCCTATCATCTCACAGTAATACTGCACTCCAAACTACTTTGCAAGTACATACAATATAAACACGAAACAACAAACTTTAATGCAGCGCCAGCAATGTGTTGGCGTGCCGTTCCCCGGCGTACTGTCTAAATATTTAGGTCTCAGCAACAATAACTATAAACGGTGTTACAACTTGCAAGTGAAAGAGCGAAAACAAAGCACCGATTGACTTGGCGATGCACGACATTATGAGTAGAGAGTACTGTGATACCATACCCTCGAAAGTACCTGGTACGAATCTATGATACCTGTATTGTTTGCTGTATATATACACGGAGTAGTATAAAACCGTAGTTATACTGATGTCGTTAAGGTACCTGACACAGGGGACGCGTATGGTATGTTGTTCGCATGTCAATACTCTGCCATGTAGCAATGTATCAGGACACGCGCAAAGTACGGGCCTAAGGCCGCAGTGCCATTACTTAGGTTCTTAAATCCCACGCTTCTTAACACATCAATTCTTGGTGGACTATCTCTGGCAATTCGTGGAACACTCTCACATATACGAAATATGTGTACAGTATTGTTCGCTTGCCCTGCCCTGGTGCCCTCTGAGCACACACATACATACAATTGCGATATACAAAATATGGCCTCGTCGTCAGGACCAAGAAATAATTGTGGCACATACATAAATCTTACCGTCGGTTGCTCACAGCAGGTGGTAATATATTCCCGCTTGGCGTCGACGGCAGGACACTACCCCGAATCCCATCTCAATCGTTTCAGTTTCATGGTATACGTTTTCGCATGCGTCCGAACAAACACGTCTCTCCTGAGTCCCCTCAAAATTTGAACGAAGTTCGAGTGTAGGCTACGACCGACTGTGTATGGACATGCGCGAACGAGCTCGTCCCAAATGTCTCGTCGTTGCGAGGGGGGTGTACTCATTTCATGTATAGCCGTAGTCGTACGACCATAGACCCTCGGATCCCTACAATGCCGGGACGGAGCATGCCAGATTTTCACTGACCAAGCAGACATCGCGTGCACCAAGCGCAAAGCACCGTGAGGTGTTCGGCGAGTCGCATGAAGAACCACTCGTGAGGCGGACTTCGACACCTTGTGCTTACTTTCTTGTATATGGGCGACAGCTTCGAATGAATGTCGTTCCGAGGGAGGGGGGGGGGATACTATTTAGCCTCGGTTGGGTAAAGGGCCAACGTATCATCCGCGGCAGCTTGGAAGTTACGCCACGTCCTACGTATATCAATCGATATTTCCCACGGTCACGTGTCCACTGTCGTATGCACATATCGCCCACATCGCGCTTGGTGCCTCGCTAATCAATCTCGTTGACTGTTTCAACAACTGGGATATGTGGGAACCTGATGTTGTGAGAGGAGCTAGCCTGGGCCAATACTCTCTCTCCAACAACCTTGAAACAGCCACATGGTGAGATGTCCCGGAAGTAGCAACTATGGTCTACTTGTTGGCCAAAAGCTCCAACTCGCTGCAACATGGTGAACCAGGGAGATAAAATATGTATGGGGAGATTGGAGTACCGTGGACAGGCTAGACTGGGACTCTTGAACTCAGGGAGAGAACAGAGAGATGGGGAGACGGGAGTACCGGGGATAGACTTGACTGGAACTCTAGGTTCTAACTTTCTGGAGTCGTTGGTCTGGACGCTCGGATAATAAAAACAGCCAATTGATCTGGACGGGTCGGAGTGGAGTCATTTTGTGTTTATCACCCAAATACTCGTCATAGCTCTCGCTCAACAACTCTCGTCCCCCGCATGCCCGTGCTTGATGCCGTTCATGTGTCATCCCCTTTATCAAACGACTCCGGCTGTGATCGCATACTATGCACTGGCCAAGTACGTCTGCTGTCAACAAACCCTGCTGGCATGCTCTTGATCGCAGGCATATTTGGATGCTCTGCTTGGTCATTCTCGATCGGGACCGTAGGGCAGGGGGGGTACGGCAACCCTGAGGCTCCGTGCGGGCAGATGTTGCACCCGCCCTCGTGAACCACGCGCCCCAGTGCGTTGCAGGAGGCACCATACTGTCCTCGCCCGATCCTTTAGCTTTGATGGCCAAGCCAAGGGCTGCCTCTCGATGAGAGTAAAAGGGCAATCTATGTGTGTCTGTGTGTTTCTTCGGTGCGTTTGTGTGTGGTGTGGGTGATTGTGTTTTGGTCGTATTTGTGCTGCATGTGGTGTGGGAGCGTGTTGTGTGTGTGAGTAGAGGTATGGGTTAGTTCGACGGTATCCGAGACCGTCGGTGTGTCGCACTGATCGCTGCCAACTGTGGGTACGAAACCGACGGTGGCCGAGGAGACTTTCCTCAACATGTTGCCGTCTTGTAATTGTTCGCAGATCGGCTGCCTCGTGACGTGGTAAGTCGAGAGGAAGTAAGCAACCAGCTGAAGAGCAACTAAGCGGAAAAAAGTGTGTTTGTATGTGATTGTGCGTTCATGTCGGTGGGGACTGTGCGTGACAGCATGGCGCCCTTCGAGACCACGCGTGTGCCGCCATGGCCGATGCATATTATGAGCGTGTCGCTGAGCGCGTCGCCGAGGAGGGAAGAGGAGGAGCCGGTTAGTTAGCCGCGAGCGAGGCTGACGCGACTGTCGGCAAAGCGGAAGACAATCTCATTGCGATCACTGGCACTACCGCTACCCTACATGTAGGAAAATTGTGTATGTATGTGGACGCTTCACGGAGGACACATAGGGTACCTGGCGTACTCGACGACCACATATGTGCGCGCGTGTTTTGTGTGTACGAGGTATGTGCTTGTAAAGGTATGGGTGTGTTTGCGTGTGTGCCTGTGTCTATGATTATGGGGGGGTGCTGGTTTCTGACCACGCTGTGAGCACTGTCGCCAGCGAACGCCCAGTTGCCATGGGGCGCTGCTGTTTAGGTGGGATGTGATGCCCTCACGGCGAAAAGCTCAGACCATCAGCATATAGGCCGCTGCTTAGTCCGTGGGGGAGTCCAATGGAAAATACTCACGACGAGCGACTAGGCTTTTTGCTCCTTTTGTGCCAGTCTGCGTCGGGGGGGGGGGGAGGGGGCACTACCGGGGGGGAGGGGTAGCTACCGGGAGGGAGGGGCAGATTTATCGATTGACGGGCATCAAGTGAGGTACGAAAATGTCGCTCAGCGTGAGAGTGTTCATTTTTGGAGGGTTCCTGGATGCAACACCTATCGTCTTGCTGCTGGCTTGGTAGACCAGCCTTTCCGGTTCTCGGATGTTAAGCCATAATTATCGGCCACGGGGTAACTTCTCCTAGCGATATGTCGTGTAGCGGACGCGTTGCAGGACACCTCGCGGCCAGTCCGATCGAACAACGCGGGTGTGTTTCTTGGATGCTTACAGAGAATAAACGAGCAAAGAGCGTGGTCGGGAAACCGTTTGAGCTGCTGCCAACGTATCGCGTACCACCATCGATCAGTGGTGGGTTCATTGCCGAGGCGTTCAACTTTACCAGTGGCCCGCTGATCGCAGGGGGGGTGGTCGAAGAGGGGGGGGGCGGCGTTTTCACGAGGCGTTGGCTAAGGCCTGCAAGTTGTAAAGCAGCGCGGTCGGAGGAGTACGAAGCGTCGGCCGGTCGCATACTATTCTTCGGATAACGCAATATGCAAGGGCCAGAACTTCCACTTTTCTAACCGCCGTTCAAGATCAGCGCCGTCGCGTGCAGAACTACGGAAACATGCCTGGTTGCCGGATGCCGGTTTAACGCCGACGTTCACAGGCGTCGGGCGGGGGGGGTATGCCAGTGACAGGGCGTCGAGGAAAAACGGAGGATCGGTTATATCGCCAGAATGCCCGCTTGGCATCGACGCTCACAAGCGTCGGGCTGTAGGGGTTCTGCAGCGAAGGGAAGCCGAGGAAGAAAAGAGGATATGCTGGGTGAAAACAGTATGTTGTTACCAGACCGTGACCGGGATGCCCGGTTCGTACCGATGATGGCTATGCGTCGGGCAGGGGGGGGTGTTGCAGGGAGATGCGCCAGCGTGTGTATACGTTGTTGCGTGGTGATTGACAGGACGAGTATTACGAGGAGGAGCCATCGTGTGAGCATAGAACGAGCTGTCGGAAGGCTCTCTGCCGTATAAATCCAATTAGGTTGTGGTAATTTCTCGAGACGGGAACGTCTTTCTGTGCTTGCTTGTGGAATGCCCAAAACCGCAAAGGGACCACCCGGTATTTACTCAATACCCCCCAAAGAAGGAAGACCACAGTCATACCGTCATGCCCCCTGCCAATCGAGATGTACCTCGGTCACGAGTCTACCTGTCGGGCATACATACCGTCCGTAACCACGCTTGGTTCCTTGTGAATTAATCATCATGCTGCCTGTTTTAAAAACTGGAACTATAGGAACCCCAACGAACTTGAAACAACGAAACCACGCTTGGTTCCTTGTTATCAATCATGCTGCCTGTTTCAAAAACTGGAACTATAGGAACCCCAACGAACTTGAAACAGCGAAGGTGGGTTGCCTCATAAGTAGCAATTATGATCTACATGTTGGCCAAAGGGTCCGTTTCGATGAAACACGTGCCGACGACCCGCAATTCGTCTCTATGCAAACATCGAACCTGGAACAAATAAGTTCAACTCGTTGCCTATATACGCGCCTCGTCGACACGCGACGATCGCTTGGCAGCTTCGGGGTACTGGGGGTAGATTACCTCCTCCGTGAAACTAAATATCCTCGATGTGAACCCGAAGCCGCTCAACATACGAGCAGTAAGACCGACTGCGTTCCGCACCAGCGTGTTTTTTCAAGCAAATACGGCCTAGTTAGGTCCTACTGCTACGTGCTACGTAAACCCTAGTACTGTATAATCCCAGTAAAACCGCACCTCAGATAGTTTTGGTCTCTATATCTGGGCCCCCGAATGGGGCAAGACCTGTCGGACTATCAGTGACGGTTCGTCAGGCAGTTCCTTCCAACGAACGAGCCGATGGCAGCAGCACGGAAATGACACCGCACGAAGACAGGGTTGGGTAACCCCGAGGCTACGCCGATCTGGCCCATTTCGGTGCTGTGGGACTGTCCGGAGGGAGCCTGCACGCCAGAAACTCGGTGTGAAAATCGTTAATGTTGCTCTCAACAGTTCAAGGAGCCCAAGCTGCGCTTCACGGTTGGTTAAAACTCCTATTCATACGAGTAGGAGAACAGTCTACTTCTGCGCAGAAACATCATCTACACACCGGGCTCAAGCAGCATACAACGGCGTCGCTTCACTTCTGTTTTGTATTGCTACTGCTATAGTAGTCGTTTATGCCCTCCCTAGTCGTTACCAGGTATATTTTTTCGGTGACTACGGCATCACGTGGATAACCGGCAACTGCTGTCCGCCAGCCACCGGCTGCATCGGCAGCTGCGAAGGCGTCCCTATCTGGCCCCCTGCGCGAATTATCGGCTGTCCCCTTGTTGCCGAGGCGGTTTTCCAGCCGAGACACGCGACGAGAAGGCTAACGCCACCCAGGGTAATATACACCGAATAGAACAGTACGGGGAGGCGCTCAGGGTCGGCTTTGATTGCCGCTACCGCGTGCATTACAAATAGAAGAACACCGACGAGACTCCACAGTCTATAGACATTGGGGGTTTTGCAGCAGCATGCCACGAGGCTCGACGACACCACCCCAAGGAGGGGCGTGGGACCGCACCACCCCGAATCGCAAAAAAAGATCCCCACGACTTCGACGCAAATGTGCGTTATGGCGACGGCTCGGGCTTGTGCAACCTCCACGGGGTCGTCCACCGTTAACTGTGGGGCGAAGAGAAACAGTTTTGGCCAAAGGGCGGGACAGCGGGAGAGGAGATCTAGATGCTGCGCGGAATACATCTCGTTCTCGCCAGGCCGTATATACATTGTTGTTATATTCCGAACAAACTCGCATGGTAATACCTGGTACTATTAATACTATTAATACCTACCAGTCAGTGCGATTGCGTGGGTGATCATACCGTTACAGTGTGGAATAAAATCATTTTTTTCTACTCTACTACCAAGTGGTTATCCCCAAAACGTTGGTGGGTGCAGTTCTAAAAGAGGGATATCAATACCAGCGAACTGGCGACTATGATATACACCTCGTCGTGGAACACAATACAGGAGACAACGAAAGGGGCTAGACCGGTCATAATTAGTTTTTTTTCTTCTTCGTTTCCCCAGGTTTTCTTCTCATTTCTGGAGATAGATATCATAGACAGATGTCTACCAGGCATGAGCGAACGACGTTGAAGGTTACGCTGCACATTATGCTCAGGAAATGACAAACAAACGTGATAATAGCGGTAGCAACCGTTCATGATGGGTGGACGCGCACAGTATTGGCAATGTTGTTGTGCTGGCATTTTTATGGCTTGTGGGCGCAAGTTTACACAAAACACTACCAGGTAGGTATCACATTGCGAAGTACGTACAGAAAACTGCTTGTTCGCCCGTGCGCAGGACTGTCAATACAAAGCGCGGGGTAAACAACTAAAGTGAAACAGGGTGCGCGCGCGTGATAGTTAATCGTCGAACTATACAATATAGTGGGGGGGGGGGGGGGAGAGAGCTTCCGAATGACGCACTGATTGCTGCTTCTGCTGCTATACTTCGTACACTGCCTGTTGTTTAGGGCTTTGATTTGAACTTTCTATGTCTACGTATAGTAATATACTAGCGCGAGCTTCCGAATGACGCACTGATTGCTGCTGCTGCTGATATACTTCGTACACTGCCTGTTGTTTAGGGCTTTGATTTGAACTTTCTATGTCTACGTATAGTAATATACTATTTATATTAATAGACCTAAGTCTACTGCTGCGAAGCGGTATTACTGTAGTGCTATACTCATAGCATGTTGTTAAAAAAGTTCTGCTGTACTGTAGTTAGAAGTCCAACCTGTTGGGCTACTTTAGTCACGTGACTCAAGTAGCCCAACAAGGTGGACTTCTAACTTAAGACACAATATATATTTTGGAGCTCGTAGCACCAAATTTCGTCGTCATCGATCTCCGGGGCATCCCCCTTGCCACGTACTGTAGCAGTGTTACTACAGCAGTACTATTAATAGTAGTGCCTGGAGTAGCCCAACAGTTTGGACTTATAACTACTGCTGTATGTAACAAGTACATTGCACTAATTTCCTTCTTCGAATTAGAATTCCTCTTGACAATTTATTAACACACATATTCAGACGCTTCGTAGAGTGCGTGGGCGTCCACGCACGACGAAATTAGGCCGTTTTTTACGCTTACGTATCACAATGCATAGGTACATGTGGATGAAGTATGAATACGATATTTGATTTGTAGGAGGCGCACACTCACCGGGTAGCAGCACTGGCATTGGTGCGGGTGCGCGGCGTGGTTCATTCCTACGGAAGGAGTGGGAGAAGACACGACATAGTGGTGAATAATCGCCCCCGCTTGTTGTTGCTGCTGCTGAGGACAGTGGCCGTTCATGACTTGAACGGGGACGGCCCCGACTACGCCGCCGACATAATTTTGCTCTGAAGGTAGTTGTTGCTGTTGTTGCACTGCAAGCACCACCTTCTTTACGTCGTCATCATTCATTGCCGCTCGGTCGCCGTGTTCCGTCGCTCTTTTCTCGCCGCCAACCTAGCTATAAGTGCCACCTGGTATGCGTGTACGAGGGTAAGGTATGTGTGTGGCGTCGACGTCGCGAAATAGGTGGGGCCGAAGATTTAGTTCGCAGTTTGCCACCCAGATACGTACTACCCGTAGTACGAGGAGAGTACCCGTTCAAGTTCACCCACCACATACATGATGTTAAACCTTTTTCACATTACAGCAGTACGATGTACTGTATGACAGTTTCGCCAATAATAACCCAGCCAAATCGAACGATTGGGTACGAGTTTTGAGCAATACTAAATTATTGCAGTTTTACAGCAGTTTACAGTAACTTGTTACGGCAGTTTACTCGTACATAATTTGTGCGCATACAAAAAACATGCGTGTACGCAGATATCGGTAGCATCTATCATACCAGGTATGTCCCTTGTCACCGTGCCACTTTTGTCGTGATCAAGCAACTACGGCGATACTGATGCTGCTATTTGTCACTTGCTACTTTTGTTGCGATCAAGCAACTACGGTGATACTGGTGCTGTTATTGAAGTACTATGGCGCACGGGACGCGTATTGTGTGTGGATCGTATATGTCTGTTGGGCAGGAATATCTTATTTACGTGCAGCGTACTACTGTATGGACCTAAGGCCGCACTACTATTTATCATATTGTACCTTTTTCATAATTATAGGTCCCTTTTGCCTCGTTTTTAGTAAGGCTTACCCTGGGTTTCTGTTGGTTATACAGTATAGCAATACCTACTATTAATAGAAGACCATCAGTGCTGACTGAGTGGTCCCGTAGATAGTGCTACATAACCAACCGTTTCTCAGTACCAGGTACCAGGTACTTGTTATGTAATATGCTCACAATTGGCGTCGACGGCAGGATACGGGCCCGATTCCCACCTGCGCATGCGTGCCAACACACACGTATGCAATTCCCCTGAGCCCCCTCAAACTGAAACGAAGTGTGGCTACGTATAATCTATGACGGACGGTGGACGGACATCCGTGAACCAACTCGTCCCAAAAAATACCTCGCCATTGCGAGGGGGGCAGAATGTTGTAAGACTTTTGGGATAAGGTACGAGCCTCACGACCCTTTTTGAGCCACTTCGGCGGATAACGGGGTTCTACCTCTCTCGTACCTACGGGCTACAGCATGCGCACTCGCTTGCCGGTCCCAGGTGTCGGGTTAGATAGATGGGTTGGCGCCGCGTTCCGATAGTCTTTGTTGTTGCGGTCTCCCGGTCACTGTTTTAGAGTCATACGCCTTGCGGAAAGAAGGGCCGCTTGTGAGGATTGACGACCGTTTTCTGGTCCTGCGGTGATATTCGTTGTGTTTGTGTTCGCGCGTTCGTAGCTGCTTGTGCATGGTCGCCACCCCGGTCGTGCCGTCAGTTTGGTCGCCGCCGACATCGACCACCAAATCTGGAAATTGTCGGTACCCTCGGTTGGTGACGCGGGCCCCGCAGATGCCACCGATTTCGGGGGATGCATATGCATTATTAGTAATAGTTTTTTATGGCGCGTCAAGGAGATCTCCACGGCGTGCCATGGCACGCTATGAAGAGCGCCATGGCGTGCCATGGCACAGCCATAGGATTCCATGATGCTGTCATGGCACTGGCATGGGCCCATGGCAGTACCATGGTGATGTCGTGGGACCCATAACATTTCATGGGCGTACAGGGGCCTTCAAGAGCTTTCATGGGTACTCACGGCAATGCCGTGGCGGCGCCATGGGGCTTCATGGCACTGCCATTGGTTTTCATGGCACCTACTGCCATGGCTTGCCATGAAAAATGCCATGTCATCACCATGAAAGCGTCCCGTGGCAATGCCATGAGAGGTCTCATGGTACTGCCATGGGACTACCATCGCAGTGCTATGGCCCTCCTCACCTTAAAGCTAACCGTAACCCAAACCCTCTATGCCCATGGCAGTGTGTGTCCTCGTGGCGGACCATGGAGCGTGCCGTGTCACTAGCCATGGCATTGCCAGGTATTGCCCTGACGCGTGGCATGGCAACTGCCGTAGCATTGCCATGGCATTGCCATGGACCTTCATGGCAGTGCCGTGGGCCTTCATGGCAGGGCCACGACAGTATCATGCCAGGCGTCAGTGCCATGGCAGTGCCATGGCAGTGCCATGGAATCTACTTGAAAGCCCATGTCAGTGCCATGCCAATGCCATGGAGATGTAACATAATGTGCATCACGGGGGATGTACAGCATTTGTTATTTTCATGGTGCGTGATGGCACTCCTCATGGCCTTCCATGGCGGGGCATGGTGCTCGATTTCACCCCGATGGCACCGCGATAGGCTATGATGGCAACGCATGGCGGTGTCATGTCAATGCCACGAAACCGCCAACGCAGTGGTATGGGAGTCGTAGCGTTTCATGGCATTGCATGGGCGTTCATGACATTCCATGAGGCTTTTCACCAAGAGCCATGGGCTTGTATGGCAATACCACGACAATCCCATGGGGGTTCATGGCAACGACAGCCATGGCATGCCATGAAAGTATGAATGGCCTTGCCATGAGCATGTCCGATAGCACGGCCACGGACTGCCCATGGCACCACCATGGGGTCCCATGGCACTGCCATGGGAATGCCACAGCCGTACGATGTAGCCAGCGTGTGTATGGCGGTGTTATGTCAATGCCGTCGTGGTCAATGCCTTCGCAATGCGTGGGAGTTTGTGACCAACGTGTGAGCGCATAACACCGACGTCAGCTCTTAAACCTGCACCCTTGTGACGTGCCCACCATGGATGCGCCACAGAGTGTGCCGTAAAACGGGGGCTATGACGGTACCACGGCGGCACGCAAAGCTATAGCAACCCATGGCGGTACCATGGCAACGCCATGAAGGCTCATGGAATTGCCATGATGGCCCATCGCAGTGCCATGGCATTGACATGGAAATGTCCAAATCATGTGAATCCCTGTGGCCGAGCTAGGGACTGCCTCTGGAGGAGAGTAGAAGAGTTATATGTGTGTGTGTCTGTGTGTTTTGTTGTGCGTGCTATTGCTATGAAAAGAGTGTACACCAGCCGTCGACGCACAGTCCACTGACTGAGGGGCTTTTTTTCGAATCGCCCGCAATACAAACGTCATCACATCTTGGTAGTAGGTAGGGTTACACCCGAGTCGTGGGGGCGATGTACATCTACTACAATATACCTGGTATGTACTGATATTTGCCATTATTTAACCTGAATCTTCTTATACTTGTCTATCTATACTCACCTGTTTTTGCCTGTATCTACCTAAACGTACCTATAATTATTCATGACGCACCATATTGTGTGATGTGGGTGGTTGTGTTTTTGTTTTTGTGTGTTGTGGGTGATTGAGGTTTCGAGTGTGTCTGTGTGTGTTGCTTGTGTGTGTTGTCTGTGTGACTATTAATAGGGGTATGGGTTGGTTCGACGGCATCCGAACAATGAGGATGTGTTTCTTGGATGCTGAGAGGGGATGCACGGGCAAGAAGCTTGGTTAGGGAATCGCTTGAGCTGGCACCAACATCTGCTGTGCTGCTATCGAGTCATCCCACGGTAGGGGTGCAGCAATAAGTTCCTGAGCTCCTAAACTGAGGAGCTCAATATCTCACCCGACACTTGACTCCCAAGATTTTTGTGCGCGCAACGCGATCAAGATTTCTATCCGCTAGTCCTAAAATAAATTCGCTCGTAAAATGATCATACCAACCGGTAGTTCCTCACTTCAGGAGCTCAACTGGCCAGGAACGTTTGACCTCAAAAGTGTAACCCCTTCTACTGTGGGATGACTGTATCGATCATTGGTGAGTTCATTGTCGAGGCGTGTAACTTTCTAGTGGCCAGCTGATCGCCCCCCGCAGTTAAGGGATGGTTAAAGGACGGGGGGATAGCTTGATGAGGCGTTGGCTGAGGTCTACAAGCTGTGAGGGGCGCGGTGGGAGAAGCGCGAAGCGTCGGCTGGTCGGATTCTACTCTTCGGAGAACATACAAAGGTACAGACTGCCGCGCTTCTAACCACCGTGTAAAGTCAGCACCGTTCAAAGGGAGCCAGAAAAACAGAGACGCGCTTGATTGCGGAAATGCCGGTTCGACGGCGACGCTTACAGGCGTCGGGCGGGATGTGTGTGCCAGTTTCGGGGCGCCGAGGAAGAACGGAGGATCGGCTATATCTCCGTAATGCACGCTTGGCGTCGACGCTCATATGCGTCGGGCAGAGGGGGTGTTGCAGTGACGGGAGAGTGAGGACAAACGGAGGGTCTGTTGGATGCAACGCGTACGCTGTTATCAGGATGAAACGCAGAGGACCTGTTCGAAAGAACGCGCACGATGTTACCGAGCCGTGACCGGGATGCTCGATTTTCACCGACGAGAGCTATGCGTCGGACAGCAGGGGTGTTGCAGCTATGTGCCAGGGTGAAATACGTTAATGCGTTGTGACCGGCAGGACGAGTACTGCGGGGAAGAGTCATCGTATGGGCAGAGATCGAGCTGTCGGAAGGTTATCTGCCGTAATATTAGAGATTTAGATAATAGGTTCCCGAGATGGAAACGCTTTGTTGTGCTTGCAGAAAGGCCAAAAACGCAAACGCACCACCCAGTATTTACTAAATAACCCCCCAAAGAAGGAACACCAAAGGAAATGATTCACCACACTACGATACAACTCCCCAAAATCAAATAATGAATACTATTTCAAGACGACAAAAAGGATTCACGATGTGCACATTCACCACACTACGATACAACTCCACAAACATTATTTAACACTACGATACGATACAACTCCCCAAAATCAAATAATTCATACTATTTCAAGACAATATATATATTTCCGACTTCGAAGCACATGATAAAGCACACGATATCGAACCACCATGTCCAACAGTGCTAATCGTTATGTCACCCGGTCACGTGTCCACCTGTCATGCATGGAGTATCGCCCGTAACGCGCTTGGTGCCGCGGTAGTCAAAATTGCTGGAAAAATGGGAGTACACACCTGAAAGTCATGGTACACACTTCCAGGGAAGAAGAAGACCATAATACCCCGTACGGGGCAGCGTTGACTAAAGGGATTGCAACCCTTGAGTAAACCCGAGGTCCAGGCTTAACCGCCAAACGGACCCCGGATTGTGCTTTTGTTAGAGATGCACCATAACCACCGAGCTATACAGTCAGCGCTGACTGTATAGCTCAGTGGTTATTGTGCATCTCTTAACACAATGGTGTTGCCTGTTTCAGCACCTGAAATATGTGGGAACCTGATACTGTGAGAGGCGCTAGCCTGGGTCAATATTCTCTCTCCAACGAAGTTGAAGCAGCGAAGGCGAGTTACCCCGGAAGGAGCTATCCTGGTCTACACACTTGTTGGCGGAAAGCTCCGCCTCGCCGCAACACGTGCTGACGCCCCGTAAGTCGTCTCTATACAAACATCGATACTATTTTAGAAACAACCTCTTCGACCGGTTGCCTGTATGCATATATGTCTCGCCCATACGCGACGATCGCTTTGCAGTTTCGGGGTGCGGGGGGTAGATCACCTCCCCCGATAAACGGAAGCAGTTCAACTAAACCTCCTTGGTTGGGACCCGAAGCCGTTCAACATAGTAAGGCCACCTGCGTTCTGCACCAGCGTAGCAGACGGAGTTGTGCACTACCGTGGTCGTATCGCTACCGCTACGCATCTGCAGACGGTTGAAAAGACCGCACCTGATCTATTTTTGGTCGCTATACCTGGGCCCCGACAGGGTCAAGATCTATCGAGCTATTAACGGCTAGTCACCAGTTCCTTCCAACGAACGGGCCGAAGCCAGTAGCGTGGAAAACGTCTACCTCATGAAGACGGGGTTGGGCAACTTCAAGACGAGGCTGGGCAACCCCGAGGCTACGCCGAACCTGGCCCCTTCCGTTGCTGTGGTGCTGTCCGGGCGGAATGAGACACACCCGAACCCGCACGCCAAAATCTTGGTGTTGCTCTCAACAGTTCGGGGAGCTTTGCCTGGTCCAGGTCCTTTGAGGCGGTGCCGCGGGTGTTCCGCAATGCTCAACCGAAATGTTCAAGCTGAGCCTCACAGTTCGTTAAAACTCCTATATACGAGTACGAGAGCAGACTACTTCTGCGCAGACTCACCATCTACACAGCTGAGCACAAGCAGTACCACGGCGTCGCTTCACTTCTGAGTATATACGTAGAGTTACGGCGACTGCGGCAACATGTGGACCATCGTCGAGGGCTGTACGCCAGCCACTGGGTACGTGAGCTGCAAAGGCGTCCCTACCTGGCTCTCCACGGGGATTATCGACCGCTTCGTTATCGCCGAAGCGGCTTTGCGGCCGATGTACATGATGAGAAGGTTAACACTACACAGGATAACCTGCGCCAAGTAGGAAAATTCAGCGTCCCTACCATAGAATTCCGACTCGACCCTACTAGTCTCAATGGCCGCCAGCACGTGCATAACGCATATCAAACCGCCCATGCCACTCCAAATAGTATAGACCACGTGGTGTTTGCAGCAGCACGCCACGAGGCTCGACGACAACACCGCCAAGAAGGGCGTGAAATTGCACCATGCCGAGTAACAAAAAAAGAACCCCACGATTTCGAAGCAAATGTTCG
The DNA here is from genome assembly GCA_037833945.1 of Alaria marginata. Taxonomy (NCBI): domain Eukaryota; class Phaeophyceae; order Laminariales; family Alariaceae; genus Alaria; species Alaria marginata. The sequence continues at coordinate 1,150 of JBBMKB010001009.1, read as the reverse complement.
TTATGGCAACGGTTCGGGCTTGGAGAACCTCCACCGGATCGGCTGCTGTTATCTGTTGGGCGAACAAATAACAAGGTTGGTCAAGGGCGGGACATCGGGAGGGGAAGGGGGGTCTAGATGCTGCACGGAATGCATCTCGCTTTCATCAGGCCGTACGCTGTTCTATCCCGAGCAAACGCTCATACAAATACTGCCTATCGACGCCTTTGCGAGTGGGCAGAGTTTAACCCTTTTACTACTGTAAAATAAAAATGTATTTTTCTTCTCTATTTCCAAGTAGTTTGTCCCAAGGACTTGGGGTGGGTGCAGTTCTAAAAGGGACATAATACCGGCAAACTGGTTACGTAATACGACAGCCACACCTCGTGGAACAATACAACAATAGAAGTCTGTGACGAAAGGAGCCGCTAATAAGAACAGACCTGACAAGGAGTCGGTTTGTCCTTACTTGATTTGCCTGGTTTCTCTTGTCACATCTATAAGTAAGTACCCAGACTATGTACTGCATTACTACGTTCGTATAAAGTACTGCACGTACATAACACTATCAATTATTCTGCCCATGCCTGGTACTATTAATAGAGCGGCATGAAAAAAAAACTCAGACAGGGCGCGCCTGAGTACCAATCGTCGAACTGCATGTACGATATAGTGGGGGGTCTGGTCCGTGAACTTTCCGAGCGTGGCACTGATTGCTGTGATGGGACCGTTAGTTCACAAGAGAGTGCTTTGAAAATGCAGCTCTGGTCTCTCTACACTAAAGCCTGCTACGGTAGAGATATACTACTGATAGTATAATAGTATACGAAGTAGCACTTTTTGTCAACTGTTTCTGATAAGCGGGGCTCCTTAATTACGAAGGACCTGGGCCAACATCGTTTGCGATTCACAATAGTACTCGCTTTGTACCAGGGCCATGGGATTGCTAATCACGCTGCCTTTTCCTTTCATCACAGAAATTTAGTTTTTGGGTGAGGTACAACAACTGTTAGCTCCTCAAGTCAGAAGCCTCACAAATATTAGGTACACTCCAATCGTAGCATGTATATACCTACGAGTCCGCGGATGCTATCAATCATACTATATATTTAGAGCTAGGATTGTCGTTTTCCTTTGAATCTAAGTACGGGAAATAATCGGTCTGACCACT
>JBBMKB010000898.1:0-17883 GCA_037833945.1 Alaria marginata | reverse complement strand
ACACAGCTTGCGAAGTGAGTTTCGACGAAATCCTCGATCTCACAGCTGGAGTGTTTTTATAATTTTTTATAAATACCTGAATACTTGGTTTGTCGTTGGGTTAAGCGTACATTTGTTTTTGTCAAAGTCGAGTTTTGGGTGAAGTATAGATAGAGTCTCCTCACGTGAGGGGTTTCATAAATAATAGCATGCGTTGTATCATGTAATGTATGCTATAGTCCGTGCAGTATTTTTTTTCCACATTTTCCCCAGCACAAAGGAACATGTTTCTCCCCCGATCGAAATTTCAAAAGTACCTCTAAAACGCTTCTTCTTCCGCGCAGGTGTTTCTGGAAGTAAAAAAAAAATGGCGAGTATTCTTTGCATCTTTTTTTCTAAAAAAAACAGAAATAATGTTTTTTCAATGGGATGAACGGTATACTTTTCGTAACACTATTGAAGACGGATTTCGACAGCCCTCGGGATTCCCTAGACAGTAATTTTTTCCGATTTTATAAAAAACAAAAAATGAAGACGAAACAGGCAGAAAACTCAACCCGGGACGTCATGGGAAATTCAATGGGAAACTTTTCCCATCCAACAGAAATTGAAATAGAGGTCACCAAACGATTCCTTTCGGCGATTCGCAGACTTCCTTTTTTTTTTTAACTGAAGCATTACTTCGCGAGATATTTGTGGGTTTGAGGAAAGAGGGCTAATTTGGCTCGCGTTTTGCCTTGACAAGCTGTAACTTACTTGATTTTAGTGCAGGTAATTGTTTTTTTTTGTCAAAATAGTGTATGTCCGCTCAGCCCTGGTGATCACGACTGTGGTCGTCTTGTCTCGCAACTCGTGGTATTTCGAAAGTTATTAGCCGAAAACAGATTGTACAAACTGTATTGCACGGACCATACAATATAACACTATTAATACCACTACTAACAACACCATCAATATCAATGTAAATCACTGTAAATAACACTGTAAATAATAACACTATTAACAACACCATTAATAACACTGTAAATAACACTGTAAATAATAACACTATTAACAACACCATTAATAACACTCTTTTAATAACACTATCAATAACACTATTAATCACACTATGTTAACAGTTGCCTTAAGCAGGTGTGCTGATGGGTCGGACGACGTTGGGGCTCTCCGTCGATCGCACCGCAGTATGCTTCGAAGTATATCACTATCTACGGGGAACCAATAGTATTCAGGACCAAATTTGGTTCCTTAAAACAGGTCAATATACTTCGTACTATAGGTTTTAGTGTATATCGTCGGTCCTGATAACTATGGTCCTCCGTAATATTAATAGCTGCCGTAACAAAATGTCTCTAAACAGGTGCGGTGATGGGTCGAATGACGTTGGGGCTCTCCGCCGATCGCACGTCGGATTGGCCCTCCTCAGTGGCTTTGGCGACGCCAATACCGACCCCGGGGATGGAAAGACTACATCCCCTCTAGACAAAAAAACGCCTCCCGCGTCATCTGCCACCACTAAAAGCGAAACAGCGTCTCGGAAAACGATGCCTGGTGGAACAGCTGCCGGCAAGGCGGGTAGTGGTGCCCCGGGTCTGAAGGGTAAGAGCGCTGCAGAGGTCAGGAGGGACGCGCAAAAGAAAATCCAGGTGCGCTCTGTGAAATGCGTCATAAGTGTGTCAAAAACTGCGTCAAAACAGCTAAAATGTTAGCGCTGTGCTCCTCGTCTTGTAGTACCCAGCCATCGTCTTGCAAGGGGCTGGGTGCCTGAAGTCGGCGAAGGTCCCGTTTGGGAGGGAATACATTTGGCTGCTCTGCTTTCATGACTTCAGGATTTGTTTTGCCCACGGGTCGGCTAGATTTTTCGGCAAGGAACGTGCGTCTTCTTTGACCTTTGGCACGGGCTGTAGGTACCACCACCGACCGCTGTGTACCCTTGCTGGTGTTGGTTGTGGTTCAATGCCTCTGTATGGGGTAGAGGTGCGATGTGATGTGGAAGAGGTGCAATGTGATGTGGTAGGGGGTGCAATGCAATGTAGTAGGGGGGCAATTCGATGCGGTGTTACGCAATGGAATGGGAAAATTGCGGAATGCTCCTCTGCCGTTCGTACGGTTTCAAAGGGTTGGTATCGCACCATGAATAACGCGCGGTAATGCTCTTGATGCGGATAGCATTTGTTGATAGCTGGCTTTGTATTGTTCCCGGTGGAATGCGGAAGAATGGAATAATGGGATGCACCTAACACCTTCAGAACCGTGCCAACGTTTTTCGGGTCAAATTACCTGGAAACAGTCTGGCGAAAAAAGCGCAAATATAAGTGGGTTACGATCATTAACAACCGTTATTTGGTGCAGTATAAGCCAATAAGGAAGACGTTTGGTTGATGGATGGAGGGCCGTTCGCTGGACTCGTTGAATATAGGAGTTGATGGATCGGTCAACAAATTGAATGCTTGATCTGGCCGTCGAGTCTATTGTCGATCGTATTACCCCGCTTGGGACCCATGCATAGGCGATAAAATAAAGAAGAAGTGTGGTCTCACCATACAGAGTGAATGTGCGCGTCCCCAACTGGTGCTTTCTTTTATTTTTCTGTTTGTATTTTTGTTTTCGGATGGTCGGTCGGATTACGGGACGTAAACACTCAGGCACAATATAGAAAGGAGCCCCAATTATCTTGTCTTGACGCTGGCGGCAGCTAGAATCTTACGTCGCTGGAAAGGTCTTTGGGGAAAGCGTAATGTCCCTACTATTGACATAGTCCATGCTATGCTCGTGTCTATTAGTTCCTTGCGTTGGAGTCCGATATGAAAAACACCACCCCGTAACTTAGCAGCCTCGCGTTGCTAAAGTGTGGCTAATGCTGCATTGGTCAATTTGTTCGTCGTTTTTTTCCGTCCGAAGTCACAAAAGGCTTCACTTCTTGTGCGTGATTTTTTCTTCCACACCCCCGCCTTTATGAGCCTCACCTCGCCTCGCTCAAGCGACATAACTGCTATCGAGTTCGAGCGACCGCGAAACGAAGGCATGAGTCTCATCAATAGCTCGAATCCTTGATTTAGTTGTCCGATCGGATCTCTCGTCGATTACGCTCTGTGTTGTCCATCGTAGGGGTGGGTGATGAATGCGTGATTGTTTTTCTTTCTTGCCCCCGCCTTTATGAACCTCACTTCGCCAGGGTGACACCACTGTCGAGCTCGAGCGATTGCGAGGGAGGCAGTCACCCCATCAATTCATTGTATCCTTGATTTGGAGATCGGGTCTTCTCGTGGATGGCGTTCTATGATATGGCGTCGATCGCAGTGATTCGGTTGTGCATGCTTTTTAGTATTTTCCTGTGCCGTCGATCGCAGAAATCGATTATACGTAGTAAAATTATGTCTCCTTGCCCCTGCCTGCCTAAATCGCTCCATCTCCAGGATGACATCACTGTCGAGTTCGAGCGACTCCGGAAGGAGGGCGTGAACCCCGCGACTGCCATGTGGAAAGCCTCACTAGTCGCCCAGAAGAAGAAAAACGCCGCCGTCGATGGCAGCGCGTTAACGACGGGCGCGCAGGGCGCGTTTGCCGCCTCCGCAATGGCTATGTTCAAGAACGACGAAGAGGGAGAGGGGCAACTAGGCGCGGATGGGGTGGTGAGAGCTCCCGCGTTTGATTTGTTATGTTTTGCTTTTGTAATGCATGTGACTCACCTTTTTGTGTGAGGTGGCTGGCCTGCGCTCGACCCACTTACGTACGCATTGTGTTTTATTGTCGCCAGACTGCTGTGGGAGTTACGGGATACAGCCAACGTGTGAACGTCTAACGCCCCCCCCCCCCTACTACGGTCATGCATGGTACGACGATTACACAGATGGTGGCCACAATCAGCCAAACAATCAAAGGATACGACAAACAAATATATTCTTCGAGTATACATGGAAGAAACGTAGTGAGCGCCCAAATGTTGGAAGTGTCTCTGTTAGAAGTAGGAACGGTTCTCTGTCTCGAAAGGGATGCGTGGTCAATGGCCAAATGATTCAGGCAAGCAAAAAATGAGTAACCCCCCCCCACACTCGGTATGCCTTTTGGTTTGATGCGGTGGTCATGCAGGTGAGGACCGGGGATGCTTCGCTAGCGGCCCCGTTCACTTCCAAGAAGCCCAGTATCGCGGCGGTCGTGGACGTTGTGAGACAAGGGAGGTAAGACCGGAATAGTTGACTCGTTCTCTGATCACTGAGTTGCTGCCTCTTACCTGGTACACGGCATTGCAGTCGTATCCATAGTAGCTCTCCCGCGCCATAAACCTGTGCGATGTTCTGTTATTTTTCTTTGCTGTCGAAAAACGGGTGGGTGTCGTTTGCTTTGCTCAAGAAAAAAACGCGTCGTTGATACTACCACACTTGTCGTCGCCTTTCTAGGTGCGCGATAGAGGCTGTGCTGTACACTTAGCCCTGTCGCGCCATGAGTCTGTGCGATGTCCTGCTGCTGGCTGCCTTGCTGACGAGAAACCCGCTATTCTAATATGCGTACCGGCTGCTGTTTGCCTTGCTGGCGAAAAAACACGCTTGCGCTATTTTCGGCGCCCGTGACAAGTGCGCGATGGCGGCTGTGCTGTTGTACACTTTGCTCTACCACGCCATGAACCTGTTCGATCTTCTTGTGGCTGTGCCTTGCTGATGAAAAAACACGCTAACCCGCTTTAGCGGCTGTCTCTTGCCTTACGGACGAAAACACATGCTAACACTCTTATCGGTGCATGGACAGGTGCACGATGGCGGCTGTGCTGCACACCTACCAGATGGTCGCCCTCCACGCCCTCTTTAGCTCCTACACCAGCTCGGTCCTCTACCTCATGAGAGTCAGGTACTCCGCTGTACCTTTTGGAAGGGTGGGACGCCATCGGGCCCATAAAATGGCCCCAGTGCATTTGGGATGACTTGGTGTTAAGAGGCTTTCTCCTGTAGTAGACTGGCAATGCCCCCTTTATCCCGCGAAAGCATTATATAGTTAAAAAACAAATACTTTAGTTTGCCCAAATATTTTGGGCCCATTATACGGTTTCTGAGTGGGTGGTATCATAGGAGGGTTGACAGTCCGCGCAATGTTTATTTCGCTTGTGCTTTGCAGCCGTGCTGATTGCTGTTGTGTGCCACCGGTGTCCAGTGTCGTTCAAGGGTCAGAAATGCTATATCCGTTTTGCGGTTCTGTGTGCAGTGTGCTCCAAGGCATGCAATTAATATAATGCTCCAACCGGTGCACGCTACTTTAAGTGCCACATACTTGCCCGACAAGGCTTCCAAATATGCAGTCCCACGAGTACGTATATACGCGTGACTTTAAGTTTCTTGCGTTTTGATATTCCTTGTATATTTTCCCCCCCGTGTTCACCTTGAACCTACTGAATCTGCTGAGCCTACCGAACCCTCCCGTGCCAGTTTGGTGCCAGCAGTGCGTAGATATGTTTTTGAAAATGTAGTACTCGGGTCCGATGTTCCTCGTTTTTCTTCCCTACGTGGCAAAAGTTGGCACGCTCGTCGGCCATATGCTCTGATGTGCCTGCGCGCGTCCTCGAGCAGCAAAGTTATGTCTAGACCATACATGCAGATCAAGAATACTGTATCACAATAAGGGCTGTGAGATTGCTACCGAAGGGTCGCCAACTTGTTCTAGCAGTAGTTGGCTAGTTGTTAGAGTGAGTAGCGTGCGGGAATTTGCGAAGTTTTGCGTCTTGTGTATCTACCTGGCGCGTTTTTCTACGCGTAAAATATAGACTCAAGTTTTAATTGTTACTTGTATATGATCAGTGTTTGTTCGAAAAACGACAAAAATGGCCAAACAAGAACGGTAAAAGTAGTTCTTACTGACAACCACCCCCCGTAGGAAGCCACTTAGTTGACATTTTCTCCGCCGCGAATTCCATCCTCACAACCCTACCGCCAACAGCTCAGAACTAAAACGCTGTCGTGTTTTCGCCCCGTTTTCCTTACCAGGTGGCCGCAGCGTCCCCTTATTTTAACTAGCTTGATGTTTCAGCCGCTCCACCTCGCGCTAGCTAGCCCGGGGACGACAGAAGACATGTCCCCCCTTCGACCGCCTCGCTCGGTTTTCCACCGATCGACGTTCGCGTCCCTGCTGGGACAGGCTGCTGTTCACGTGGGGTGCATGATGTTTGCCGTCAGAGTTGCACAGGCGCATTCTCCCGAGGTACGCAAGCCATCTCGTTCAGAAGCAGCCAGTTACAACTGGACATTTGTACAAACTACCGGAATTGTTAAACGCAAGGTATAACATACTGTAGTTATGTGTTATATCGTTTTTTTTGTTTTTTTTTATGACTGCGGTTGTCTTTCTGGCAAGGCGGGGCTTGATTCACTTTCTTTTCTGGTACTCGTTAGGTTGCTGTGCTACCTATCATGCGCCTGGGCCCAAATAGAAGCCACGTTTGAATTGGCTTATGGTTGGGCAACGCGGCTTATATTTGGACCCAGACTGGTGTGTGATATATACCAGTAGGCTTTTGTTGTGCTTTTCGCGAGCATGAACTATATATTAGACTGCTCCAAGGAGGTGAAGGATAAGCGCTGTTAACATGAACGCACATAGGGTTGCGGGGGTCCTTGCTGTTCTGTTTTCTTTGTATGCTTCCCTCACGGTCTCGTGCCCTTTGCTTCACTCGGCAAAGTATTTTTTTTCTTCACTAGGATGCATGCTACGGTACCATACTTTAATCAGTATAATAACATTATTTTGTTTTCTGAGGCTCCTCACTATTGGAATATGATATTACTCTACACTATTAGTAAGTAAAAACTGTTTTTGGAGAAAATTATTAAAAGTTCTCCTCGATGGACAAATCCCAGCACGTAAAAAATGATTCGGACAAAAATCAAGAGTTCTCCTCGATGGACAGTCCCATGGCCTAGGTATACGACGAAACATGCTGAAAAAAACGAGGATGGAATTCCGACGATGTTGGGTTAAGGAGCCTCCACATTCAGAAAAAAAAATGCCAAAAAGTGCAAGGCAAACACGCGGTTCAAACTGACGACGCCCCTCTGTATGAGTGCTGTTGCGGCGTATTTTCCTTCAAACTCAGGCTCAGCCGCTGTCGGCGGCGGGCATGCTGGGACGTAAGTTTGTGCCGAGGTTGCGCCTCCCTCATATGTACAACAAATCCCTCTGCTTTGCGCGTCAAACTCCCAGTTCAGACCTACACCGTTCTTCCTTTACGTGAATGCTGTTGCGGTGTATATACCCTGGTATTTTTTACTAACAGCGTTCCTTTTTTTGTGACTGCTGTTGCGGTTTATTTGTTGACACTCAGGCTCAGCCGGTGTCGGCGGCGGGCATGTTTGGGCGTAAGTTTGTGCCGAGCTTGGTGAGCAACGTTGTATTTCTCCTGGCGACGATTCAATCAGTGTCGGTCACGGTCGTCAACTTCAAGGGTCGCCCGTTCATGCGAGGCAAGTATACCGTACGGTACGAGGTTATTTTTCCTCAGGCATGTTCCGCTACCCGCGCGTGCGGGCCAGGCCGCCTGTATACAGCATTTTTCACGTGTACATAGTCTGTAGGGTTATTCATTATACATATCTGAGATGCCAATAATCGTTTTCGGCCAATCAGATGGCGATATTCTGCCTATAAATCGAACAGGCCAGTCATACTGCTCCTGTACTTGTACACAGTCTGTAGAGTTATTCATTATACATATCCGAGACGCCAATAGTCTGTTTTCGGCCAATCAGACGGTGATATTCTGCTCATTAATCGAACAGGCCAATCACACTGCTCCTGTGGCTGTGAGTCCTCTCTCTCTCTCCCCAATGGTTACCAAATATGCCAGGAGACGGCAATTTTGGGTGCCGCCAGTCACACTCTCAGAAATTCCAACACTAAAACTAGTATGTTTCGTCTAGACGGCTAAACGTCACAGGTCTAAGCCGTCAGTCACAGGTTTAAGAGCTACCACCCTAAATCTAGTACCTGGTACCTGGTATGTTTTATCGAGGCGGCCATCCGTCACAGGCCTGAACTGCTGTCTGCTGGCGTATTTGGTGGTTACAGCTTGCATTGTGACTACTCTAGTGTCTACAACTTGCATCCTGACATGTTTGGTGGTTACATTTTGTACCATGGCTGCTTTGTGTTCGCTGACCCGCTGACCGATTGATTGGTGTACAGGAATCTTAGAGTCACCGGCTATCTTCTTGCCGGCGGTGTCGATCGTCGTCTTGTGCTTCGCGCTCACCTTTGAGATTGTTCCCAGCGCAAACAAGGCAAGTAAACGCGTTCGTTTTGTTGTTGTTGTTGTTGTTGTTGTTGTTGTTGTTGTTGTTGTTGTTGTTGTTGTTGTTGTTGTTTTCATTTGTCTTAACACATGCTGTGACTCAACTTACCTAAAACGTATATAGTATACATAGTATAATTCTTTTTTCTGAAGCTCCTCACTTGAGGAGCTGTACGCCTTGTGATACCCAAGAAACGACTTTGAGAAAAGCGGGTACCTAACGATTGCGTATTTGGAAACACCAGCCGGGATTCCAACGATGTTTAGCGAGGTCCTTGGTCCAGGAGCGCCCCGCCAATCAGTCATCAATTGGCCAAAAAAGTCCCACGCCCGTCGTAGCAAGTATCATATGTTTATCGTTTGTGACTGACCTCCAGTAGGCTCTCGGCTCTTTGGTTCTCGGTTAGAGGCAGGTTGGCGGGGTATATTATTATACGAAGCAGCATTTTTTTTCGAGCTTTTGTTCAATCATTGAACTATATATATCATATATACGAGTCTTTTTGTTTAATCATAGCATGCCATATACTTCCAAGTACGATTTTTTGTTTAATCTTAACATGTAATATATATATACGATTTTTTGTTTAACTTGTTTTGCACGGTTTTTTGTTTAGTTTCTTCGTGATGCTGCCTGCCCGACCGCCATTTTTGTTCGTGTGGTCCTATCTCGTGATGTCATTCGTTGGCCGCGATCGTTTGGAATCGGCGAATCGAATGGATATAAACCAACTGCAGCAACATATAAGTTGCTGACAAAGCAAGAAAGCGGCGTGGCCAAACCAACATTATACCTTGCTGCACCACAGTTCCGAAGAACCAATCATGTGTACGTGTATCGATCATGTTCTGAAGCCGTTAAGGCTAATGCGACTGACGAACAAACACGAGAAAGATAAGGCAATCGATCGATCGATTCATCTAATTTCTCGTGTCCACGCGGCCGCGTCTTCCCCTGGTCATCTACTCGCGTGCTGTTTGTACAGTTGCTGGAGCTTGCGGTCTTCCCATCTGTGGCAGCTAAAATCCCCGTGGTGCTGTCGATGATAGCTTCGCTCGTGGGCCCGCTCCTCCTGGACAGGCTTTGCGTCAAATTGTTCGATCCCGAACTGCATAGCGCTAGGAAGGCCGAACCCCCTCTCGGAGCCGTGGTGAGCAAACGTTCAGCACCACCTCACGTTGTTCGTTGTTGTTCGTGACGCTCGATGATGCAGGAGGCATGCGCAGGTTGCGACGTCGATAATCGACCAATCTGAGATGTCGAACTCTCATAGCTAACAACGGTTTTTTAAAAACGCAACAGTAGTTGCGCCAATGGTTGCCTTTTCCAGAACTACACCCTCGCTCTTGGGGACGAGTTAACTTGGAAGTAGTGTGGGAAACGTTTTTTGCCGTTCTGAAAGGAGGGTACCTTACCACTTATTCGAGAAAATGGTTGACTTACACCCGTGTTCCCGCGTTTCGCTGCTTTCGCAGGCAAAGGGTAACCTGGCGCTTCTTGGTGTCCTGATGATCGTGGCGACGATGGTGGTAGCCAAGACGGACTTCGACACTTTGGAGGACACGTTCGGGGGGCCCGCTTGACGTTGCCACGAAAATGCTGCTGCGGCGGTAGCAAGATGTAGCAAGCTGCCTTCGGATTGCCGACTTGACGTTGTGGCGCATATGCATATATATATGCTGCGGTCGCGGGTGACCCTATATAGTTTTGTGTAGGCTTAATTTTTATTTACGCGAGGCTCAGTTTTTTTTTCTGAGACTTTGCCCGCTGGGTGGCGTTATTTTTGCTGAGGCTTGCTTTTTGTGAGGCCCTACCCGCTTTACGTTGTGACGCATGGGACGGTAAAGCGTGAACATAATTTTTTAATGAGGCTCGCCTTTTATGAGGCTCTGCCCGATTAACGTTGTGGCGCATATGCTGCGGTGGCGGGTGACCCTATCTTGTTTTTGTTTGATGAGTGATCCCACGGTATGTAGACTAGGGGTGCAGCAGAAGCTTCTGAGCTCCTGACATTAGGAGATCATCAATCATCAATCATCAATCATCAATCAATATCTTACTCGAAACACGACTTCGATGGCATTCGTTCATTCGCGTAAACCGACCAACATTTCCATGCGCTAGTCGTAAACCAAATATACTCGTGTATACTTATCGTACCAGCCAGTAGTTCCTCACTTGAGAGGAGCTCAACCGGTCATATTTGTTTTGCCCAAAACGTGCAAGCCCTGTGATACCGTGATACCGTGATACCGTGGGATGATCCCGTGGGATGATTCTTATGAGGCTCTTCGTCTAACCCGTTTTTAACTTTAAACGGCACCCACGTTTTGGGAGACAGACTACTTGGAATTAGTGTGGGGTGGTTTTTGCGGTGGTGTCGGGGTTAAGGAGCGCTCTGTACCCCACCCAGAAGCTGACTTTTGAGAAACTATGTATGATAGTTCAACCTGATGGACAACCCCGTGGTCTACTGTAGGTATAAACTGCAGTAAAATAGGAACTTTTATAAAAGTATTTAAAGTGCGTCAGCTGTGAGTTCGATCAAGTTCATGGTCGATACTCATCTTTGCAAGCTGCGTGATACTCCGGCCGCGCGTTTTTACAGATGTACCTGGTATTCCTCTTTCAAGATTTAGGTCAATGACTCCCCTGGATGCTGCCGGGGTCAACAGGACAATTTTACCAAGGGCGATTTCGGTCCATAATCACTCTGCGCCTTGGTAATATTTAACCCGTATGGAGGGGGACAAATAAATAAACTTGTTTGGGCTGGTCGGTGTTACTTGCCGGGTTACTTGCGAGGGCGGTGGCTTATTATTTCTTATTTAGGTTTCATTAGCTTTTGCCCTCTTCTCAGCTTGCGACAGACACTCCCGAGATTTCAAGCCAACTGCATTCCGAAGGGGAACCTCCTACAATTAATAATTTTGTAAAAAATAACTGAAGTTTCAACAATATTGGGGAGTTTCCTACTTTTTGGGGGCCTCGTGTGTCGGAATGGGTTGGCCATTACGGTAGTTGCTACCCCAGTCATGGCACGAATCTTGCTTAGCTACGACGGTTTTAGCTTTGCCAATCACTCTCATGCTTTCCTTTTATTTGGTTTTGCCGCTTTTTATTGTCTCCCTCTAGTCTCGCATTAAACGTAAGCGAGGGTGGTGTTTGCAGTGATATTAAACGTGTTGCGGTGCACCGGCCTCCTGTTCGTATGCAGCAGCAGCTTCCCATTATTTGCGGTTTTTGATGCGTATAATAATTTTCGAGCTGCACCCACTGCTCGGAACTAGGGTGGAATATTTATGTTTGCAATCCTAAAGGTTAATTTAAAGCGTTCTGAAAGGGTGTGTAACCGGAGTGCTTCGCTTTCTGGAGGATTTTTCTTGTAGTACAGAAGGCGCTCGCTATCATAATAATAGTAAAAAACGTCAATTTCTGGCGCCGAGGCTCAAGTTCTTATGTTCTCGCCTCCACTGAGCATAGCCTACTGCAGGCTGTTGTATGGGTTTTGATATGGCACCCGATCTTGGTGAGCACCTTTCCTGTGTCAACTTTCATTGTTACCGTGAGAAAACAAATCTCGATTTTTGACGACCGAATTTCTTAAGAGCGGTCGCCCTCTGTAGTTCAATACGTGTGGCAGACGCTGTCTTCTCTTCGCCCACTGCCGTATGTGGAAGTTCGATATGTACACGTTGTCTCGACTTAACCACCGTGTTGTAGAAAGCTGGCATCTATTATAGCTACGTATTGTGGCGATGGCTCAAAGTGACAGAGCCAAATATGTACCGTCAAGTTAAATGCCCCGTCGGAGCGACGAACAGCGCTGCCGAAACTCGAAAGCTGGGTGGTACAGTATGTATTTGCCGGGCGCGTGAAATATGTCGTAGATCTCGAGCCCACGGCCGCCCGCGCCGGCCCCCACGACGGCGGCGGGATACGTAGCCCTCAAGTTACATACCCACTGGCACCAGGGCATTATTTAGGGCTCTGGCGCCTGTTGCGCGAAGCCGGAAGGCGAGTTAGACCCGCGCAGGGACCCCCAAAGGGCCGCCGGGGGGCGCTGTACGCGTAGGGGTGGCCGAAGGAAAATTTATGCGATATACCAGGTATGCGTGAATACGATATGTATGCCCGAAAACCACGTGATGACCAAAGTGCGTTAAGGCACTTAAAATATTTTTTCCGAAGCACGTGCGTGCGTGAACAAACTCCCGAAAACCACGTGGCCAAGTGCGTGTAGGCGCCTTTAAAAACAAAAATTCGCCCACGGCGAAGAAAGTAAAAAATATGTATCTCAAAGTATCTCAAAAGGTTACACACGCGCAACAAACGCCGCGCTGTGCGAAACACGCCTTCCGGCTTCTGTTGTCCCAAAACAGCAATGACTGCCTTGGTTGGCACGTGATAAGTAAGTATTTGTGACATACATTCATTCGTAATATACCAGGTATGTCCAGTACGCGACAGATGTCAAGAATCCGATAATTAAGAATTTCAGGCTCATGTTTAGGAGAAAAATAAGAACAGGGTCCCTTTTATACTGAAAATAGTGTATGACACACCCTGCCTTACATAGTAATTCCAGCCTGGCCAGAAATAAGAGATTCTTAACTGGTGTCGCGCGTACTGCTGTATAGTTAATTATTTGTTGCGCATTTAAAAAATAAATAAAAAGAGGTTCCTATATGATCAAGGTGAGATTCGAACTCACGCTAATGAAAACTAGTGCCTTAAACTAGCGCCTTAGACCGCTCGGCCACTTGACCAATTCATGGAACCATGTATATTGGTGATATTTTTATGCATCTAAACAAGGGCACCCCAGAAAAAGACCATATGTACCACACCCTCCGAGGTCAGAATGACAAACAAGCCGGAGGACTGTGATCACGGGACGAGTTAAGAAATAAACATTTTTTATACCCAGCAGAATGTTTATTTTTAATTGGTTTTGTTGAGTACCCCCCCCCCCCCCGCCCCCTTCCGTCTATCATAGAAAAATGTAAAAACAAAAAAACGCGCAACTTCTAAACACTAAAATATTAGTAGAGCCTCCATCGCGCGTTGCAAACTCAAGGTTAAGATTTAGACGTGTTCATATATACCATGCGACGTGCCGTAGAGGGGAAGCGACAGGCCTAAGTTCCGCCCACAGAAGGCAAGGATAAGGGCCCAATGGGGCCAAAGGGTTGGGCAAAAGTAGAAGGGCAACTGTCAAATGGGGGTATGCCCGAAATACCCCCGCTTTTTCCAACCAAAGGGGGAGTGTATCGGGAAACGGACCGACGGGGGATGTCCTCGCGTGTCCCAACCCGCCTCAAATTAATTTATGACGCGCTGGCATGACGCCCGCAGCCCATGCCGAGCACGTACACTTTATTCCTTTTTTTTTCCGGGCAATTTATTGGGACCGACGGCACCGTGGCGCAGGAAGGGGGAGAAGGATCCCCCTTTTTTACTCGTACAAGTTGGAGGGGTATTGTTATAGAGTGATGTGCGTGTCTAGCCGTAGGTATGAAGATAGGTCCATATAATAAGATCGGTAGTTAGACTTTGTGCATTGGTTTCCTTTGTTTCCGTGGTTTTCTCCTTCCGGAATGTTTTGAGGGATCAACGTTGAAGCTCATGCTACACATGGTCGGATGGCAAGCATAATAAAAATAGTAGCGATCATTGCGGACCTGATGTAGTATTTGGCTGTTCCAGGATTGATTGTGTTCCTTAGGTCCTAAAGTGGTCACACGTAGATGTGACGGGAACTATTATGAGGGTGGTGGAGGATTGGGTAAACCTTCCGCCCCCATCCAAGAACTCGGAGTCTTGACCCTCACCAAGCCTTGAGCTAAGAGAGAAGCAATCTACGATAAGAAGTCAAACAACGCGAAGCGTTGCCTCCCAGTAATGATACCTCCTATGTCTGTCGCTACCTATTAATAGCAGCACCTTGACGGTATGTCCCCGCAATTCTACTACGTATATATGTCCTACCCCTTTGTGTCCACCATTTCCCCTCACTTGGTCGAAAACATACCCCTTTTTGATCACTTCGGGTATCCCCAAACAATCGGATAACTACCTGGTACGTCATAGGTGGGTTTTGTGGTCAAAAAGAGAAACACCCCTGCCTTTTTCAGCCAAACGGGGGGCGTAACAAAAAATCTACAGGGTGTGGCTGGTGATAACAGCTGCTAGAGCAGTCGTGGTAGTAATTATTGTTGTACTGGCAATTGTGAAAAACGCATTCAGCCGATAAATACACAATCTAAGAATCACAGCAAGGCATGGTAAAACGACTTGGTTGGACAAAAAAGAAAGGGGAAGGAGGGAGAAGAAGGGGTTCAGGTACTTGGTTGGACAAACGCAAAATGAGAGTAGACAGTACAAAGCAATGCACCGTGGACAATATCATCGTGGTCGTCTTTCGGTGGCGTGCCTGATAACGCATACACTACCGGCCCTCTCATACTAGTAATAAGAAAGAGCCCCTAAAGAAAATCAGCCTAAAAATTACGGGGAAATAAGAAAGCCGACAGCTGTTGTACTGAACTTTGAGTGTGGGACAGATTATTTCGAAAATAAGGAACCCAGCCTAAAACCAACATCTCAGTTTCTTATCAGCGGGCCGGTACTGTACATACCTGGTATTATGGTCGGCAAAAACAAATACTCCAGGTAAAATGCAACCATGACGAAAACTAATCACGCTCATAAATCAACCCAAGTCGTCAGCGATGGGTCCAGATCTTGATTTACAGCTACGAGCATGTTTTCGGTATTAATCGCTCTCACTGCACTGCAGCACCAAATACCATTCGTCTGGTTTTCCCTAGGTGTGCTATTTCAGGCTGGATGGCGGTTTAACCCAGTGGCTGGGGACGATGTTTAAAAAGATATAAAGGCACCCAGTTGTGAGATCGAGGGCTTCGTCGAAAGTCATATTTGCAAGCCTTAGTGAGATACATATAATACTGCGTGCTACGAGATGTGTATGTCCTAATTAGTCCTCATGAAGTATTCAGGGCTTTCAACGGGTCCGGCCACTTCTCGTGCGTCGGGTCAGGTCGGGTCAGGTTAGGGTAACCCGACCCGATTCGTGAGATAGATTCGAAAACCTGACCCGACCCGACTCGTGAGATTTGAAATCCTGCTGACCCGACCCGACCCAACCCGTGAGATTTTGAACACGTCCTGACCCGGCCCGACTCAGCCCGCGAGAGTATGTAAACCTCCTGACACGACCCGCGGGTCGAGTCATGGCGTCATGACCCGTGAAAGGCTCTGACGTTATTAGGTCACCATTTTTAGCAACAGTTAAGTCTTCGACCAGGTGCGTTATAGCACGCTAAATCCAAGGTAAAGCCATCGAAAGGTCCGGCCTCAGTTCCTTTAAAAATATTATATACGTATTAGAAGATGATGTGTGTTGCAAGTTGCTTTCGATGTTAATACCCCTCATTATTTTAGTCGCTGTCGTCTAACGCAGCGTCAAGCAGATCGTCGTTTTCAAAGCCGCCCTCGCCCCCTCCCAACAACGAAAACACGCCCCCTCTTGAGGCTCCGGAGAGTGCTGCTATCAGTGTGCCCCCCACATTTTGCGACAGTGCATCATCTCCCGCGGACACATCTAAACCGCCTGACGATACCGTCCTGTGTCGGTCGGGCGCACTGCTTGAAGGAGGCAATGTTGCAAAGTTGCCTCCCACGGGTATTGCTGTATGGCTAAGGCTGGCACCGCCAACAAAAGCCCCCCCCTCCCCGGATGGCGTAGCGGTATATCTCCCGTCCACAGCAGTCTCACGGAGACTACTACTGTCCCGGGAGCGGCCCGAATGCTTGGCCGGCACGGCCTCCCTACGCCCACCAGCTTCTCGTTCATTGTCGTTCTGCGGCTGACAACCTGCCTGGCGGTAATCAACGATCGAGTCCCCACGGCTAGGCAACAAGGCGTTAGTTGGCTCATCACTATCATCGCTGTCGAGGCCGTCAAGGTCAGCCCACATAGAGCTCGATACACGCGTCTGGCCAGCAACACCTTTTCTTCCATCGACTGACTCGACAGGCTCTACCCCCACCCCCGCTAGTTCGCCCTCCGAACGGCCCCCCTCGCCGGGAATAGTACGTGCAGTAGCGGCGCGGCCAGAATCCACCGCCGCAATAGACTCGGCTATGTGCGCCGTGCGCGATAGGTGCGTTTCCGGCGCGGAATCCCGAAACGTCGCCGATTCCACCGCGTTTCCTTCCCGCTGCTGCCTCGTACCCCTGTTTCGATTTTGAGGGTCAGAGCCATCGACCGTCGACATAGGGGGCGGCACCTGTAGCAAACTACCCCGAGCCTCATGCCGATCTTCTGGCCTGCCTAGGAAAGCAGAACCGCCCGAGCCGCCACACCCTGGAGAATCCAGATAGACAGGACGCCTCGCTTTCTCCCGACTGCTGGCTCCCGCCGTCGTCGGATTTATGTCTTCACCACCTTCCCCAGTCGAACCGCACGCCTTCTCCACCCCCGCTTGACCTGGAATGTTTTTACGCGGCGTCTCACGCAACGGCAACGTCGCACCTACCCCTTCGAACCCCTCCCCCTCGTCGACTGGCATCTGGCCGCGCGGAAACAGAGAGCTCCCAAGAGGGGTAGACCCCGACCCCGACAAGAGGGGTGTCAACGACCCACCTGGAGCGAGACGCAGAGGGGGCTGGGCGTCGGGGGAAGCCTGCGTTCTGTCGGGAGGCGAAAATGAAGGAGGCGAAGAAGGGGCACTATCACCATCAGCGTCTTCAGGTCGAAAAGAGGGGCTATCAGTAGCGCCGATAGCGCTCTGAGGCAGCCGACCCCCCTCCTCCTCCTCCTCCTCCCTCTCCTGTTCCTCCTCCTCTCCCCCCTCTTCTCCTCGCCCCCTCTCCTCCTCCTCTTCCTCCTCCTCCTCGCCTGCATCACCGTACCCCCCTCTTCCAGAGGCTTGACTATCACCGAGTACACCCAGGTGCACCGCACCACTAGTAGATGCACCCTGTCCCAACGTCACGCCTCCGCTTTGCGACGCGCGCAACTCCCCCGACTGCGACTGCCGCTGCGGCCGCGGCGGTGGAGGTCTCGACGGTGCCTGCTGTCGCTGTTGTGACCGATGGCGCTCGTCTCGGTTGACCGGCCGCGCTCTACGACGGCCAGACCCCCCTGCCCGCGGCGGTGATTTCGACGTTGATGTGGTGCGTGAGGACGTCCGGTGTTGTTCAGGTTGGCCGGCGTTGCCGCCGCCGTCGGGGATCGGCCGCGGCGTGAAGGGCGGATCTGATTGGGGGAGAGAGCGAGCGAGCGAGCGAGCGAGCGAGCGAATAGGTGAGGGGTATGCACTGGTCAGGGAACAGGCTTTATTCATACCAGTACACTACAAGTTATTTCGTGGTGTAGGGGGGCAGCGTGAAGGGTACATCTGATTGGGGGAGAGAGAGAGCGAGCGAATAGGCGAGGGGTATGCACTAGTCAGGGAGCAAGCAGGCTCTACACCGTACCAGGTAACTTATTTCGCGGTGTAGGAGGGGCGTACTCATTTTCTCGCTTGTCGCTTGTCGCTTGTCGCTTGTCGCTTGTCGCTTGTCGCTTGTCGCTTGTCGCTTGTCGCTTGTCGCTTGTCGCTTG